>SMGU01008016.1:0-19043 GCA_004348175.1 Puccinia novopanici
GAAAAATCATATTTTTATTTCAACAAAATTTCGACACCCATTTACATCAACACCAGGGGTCTGATCATCATGAGCCACCACACAATACGATGCATATTTCATCGGCACACAAGGGACTGCCCAAGCCTGCAACCCACGGCCGCAAGCAGACATATCGGTTAGCCTACTGTAGCATTCCTGATCAAGTTAAAATCATGACTCGCTTCTTCCCTTTCTTCTTGGTGCGGCGTAGTTCCTTTTTTGGAACAAATGACCGTGGGCTGCAGGGACTGGGGTGAGCCCCTTGCCCCAAGCTGCACCACGGGTACCGGGACTTATGCCCTGCCCCGGGTACCTCATGGCTGGATGTTGGTCAGGTGTTGCGGTGCTCCCATATGGTATATATATCACAGCAACCAACCCAAAAGTCACTCACTGTTTTGAAAGATTTGATGGTCCGTTGTGATTGTTATTTTCTTACCTTTTTATCTCATTTTACTTGATTTTATTTTTCTACTCTCTAATGTCATACATGCCTGAATACAATATTCTGCTTGTTCAAAACCAAAAAGCACAAACAAATTTGATAAAGTAGCTAGAGTGAGTAGATGCAAGATCAATATGAAAAATTGCAATAAAAAACAAACCATGAAGAAAAGACTGAATAAGAAGCCTGGTAATACCTGGGGTTTGGAAATTAGTCATAGGCTCACCTCAGACCCTGAACCCGGGTTATTTGGGATATTTTCCCAAACCCCAACATTTAAGACTACATGTTAAATGTAAATATAGGTAGAGGTAAAAATTGTAGAGTTTGTTTTATTAAAACATCTTTGTAGCTGGTAAAGACATCTTCCTCTCCAAGAAACAGGATGGAAATCAGTCCCTTCTGATTCTGCTTCTGATCCCTTGAACCCATAAAACTCTGATTGTGGGTGAGCTTTCTGTCCCACAGGCTGGGGGTCTTCTCTGACTTAAAACTATGACAGACTGTGGTCCATGAATGGGAGTTCTTTTTCTTTTGCTCAAATCTACACAGTATGAATCCCAGCACTTCTTGGGTTTATCAGGATGGATACACCATGCCAAAATTGAAGGGAATACATGTCAGGTGACATGCAGATAAATTCATAAGTAATTCAGGACATACACTCAGTAATATTTGATTCTACTCCTTGATAAGGACAAAGGGGCCATTGTTATCATTATGGAATATCAGAAAAGTAATTCTGGAGTTTCAATAGATGTTACTGAATGTCACCTCACATGCATTCCCCTCACTTCTGGCATGGTGATATCTGCTTTTAGCACAAGAAAAAATGTCTCAATTTGACTTTGATGGTATGCTTAATTCAAGAAACTGACAAGGAAGTAAACATTACTGTCTATCTCTCCATCATTAATCCTTATCCGTATCCAAGTCAAAATAAAATCATTCACCATTGCATTCTCCTGGAAATAAAATTATTCACCATTGCATTCTTCACAACCCAAATTTACCATGCCACCCATGAGAACCATATCCATATCTTTTTTGAAGATTCTCTGTTGCAGTTCAAAGAGTAAGGCTGTGTTTGTTAGCATCATATGACACAAATTTTTAATTTTGATTTTCATGTTTTTGGCCAAACAAGTAATAAAAAACCATGCCAAAACCACAATCACCCTGTTATTGCGCTTGCCAAATGCACTGGTGTATCCTCACAGATTGAGCATTACAAATTGAAAATTCCCCACACATCCAAGCCAAACACAACTTCTACATCATGCCTTGTTGCCCAGTGTGGAAAGAAAAATGGTGCAGCTGTTCAACTGAGAGTTCCTCTTTCTTTGGATTGAGTATTCTTTTGTTTCACTGTAGAAAAATTGTGTCAAATTCTTGCTCTAAATGGCACAAGGTGTAGACACAGCTGTCTTTCAGAACCTGTCACACATGTGCATGGGATTGAGTTTGGAGCCTATTTCTCTCCTGTATCAGTTAGGGCTCTGCGGGAAGCTTAACTCTAAGCTACTCATTATTAATTTTATTTTCATTTTCCTTCAAAACCTAGCCGGATCCACTCATCAATCTCAAATTACTCAACACTACATTTCTCAATCACAACTTCCCAAGACAGGCCTCAAGTCACAACACTCAAACTCATCAGTAAAGTAATCAAAAAACTGCCTGATATCTCACTCTGATCCTTGCTTTGACAAAAACACTTTTGCTTCTCTCTTTTTCAAGTCTGATCAGTCAGCATTCTTCTTTATCAAATCATGTTCCTCCTACAGATCACTGCTTCTCTTCATGATGTTTTTTCTCTGTCTCCATTTCTTGCTCTTGTATTCTTCTTGTTTGACTCTAGTTGCTGAATCTTCATCTCTTCACTCTTTCCTTATTCTTCTTATATCACAGACTGCTCAACTCTACCTTCTCAAATCATCCATGCTGCCAAATTCTAGTCTCTCATAGTTTATTATCATCAATCATTTCTGTCCTTGTTATGATTCTATTTCTCAAGTTATTTGATTTTTTCTGTTTTGGAATATTTTCTTTTTTTATTTTGGTCTCTGTTTCTGACAATCTATTGTTAATCTATTAACTTGGATAAAATTTTAAGTATCCCCCCTTTACTCTGAGAATATATACTCCCTATCACCACCCTTTTATGTTTGAAACCCAGAGAGAGATTATGAATATTCTGCCTTGAGTGATTTGAAGCTTCACTTGAATCTTGATATCCACATTATATCTCACAGATAGATAGAAATATACCACAGCCCCTGCTCCCCCAACCACAACTTCACTCCCCCCCCACACTCCTCCCTGATTCCCGCATTCCATTTATTTCCCAAACCCCTGAAGCCATTGATTTCCACTCTCAACCACATCACCCCAATTCAGCTGCCTGGTCTGTATTGCCACCACAGTAAGCCTCATCTGCCCGCCCAAGCCCCCAAAATCCCCTTATGACTGCCACCAACTCACTGTTGGCCACACCCTTACTGCTGAGCTTTGTTGCTGCTTCCTTGCCTATAAATACTCCACACCAGCTCCCCCAAAGAATCCTAAACCTTCCTCAATTGAGGCCTCTGTCTTTAACATCCCTGGGATGAATGAACCAAGTCAGAAATCTAACCAATCCACAGTTCCAAATTGATCATATACAGGAAACTGTGTGGAAACCAAATCTATGATCACTAGGCCTATACAATAGCTTCCTTGTATTTCAAAACCCATAATATGTGCAGCACAAATTTTCAAAATTCCATTCCACAGTTCTTTTGCAAACCCCTCAACAGGAAAATCAGGTTTTTCATGTTGGCTGTACCATTCATGCCCCAAAATCTCCTACAAATCCATCTCCAACTCTTCCACAAATAACCACCTACAACTCCACCAGATTACCAATAAAAACTTACTCCAATGGAAAGCCAACAAAAAATGAAACTACAAGCAGTCATTGGGCTCTTGAAAAAAAAATTTCCTCTGAACTTGGCGATACCAAACAAAGCCTACTACAGCAATGGAGGAAAAGCGAAACAGACCCATTTCCTCCTTGAAGAAGCTTGAACCAACCTATTCTGTGAAGTGAATTATCTTGAATTTCTAACTATGATGCACTGATTGAAGAAAAATGAGAAAAAGAGCTGCTTGAGGATGGA
Organism: Puccinia novopanici; assembly: GCA_004348175.1. NCBI lineage: Eukaryota > Fungi > Basidiomycota > Pucciniomycetes > Pucciniales > Pucciniaceae > Puccinia > Puccinia novopanici. Next base: position 3,628 of record SMGU01008016.1, read on the forward strand.
ATATTGGTAACAGTTGAAGAGCAAAGTCTTATGTCTCTTTACATTTCTGTAAACAACAAATGAAATGTGGAAAACAGCTGTAAAGTTCTGCAATGGTTTGTTTACTTTCCAAAGGTATGGTTTTTCCTCACTATTCTCATTGATTTCATGACAATGAATTCTGATTAAACACTAAAACAAATATATGTTTCCATGGTGTTCTGGATGTGTTGTATCACTTTTATACAGAATATTATATCAAGCTCACTCAACCCAATTGGCTCCTGGATCCAAAGTATGCTGCTTTCCAAAATTTTATTGGCACACTGGATGGCATACTCATCCCAGTCACTGTGGGTTTCGATCAGCAATCCATGCACCACACTCATAGATTTATTATTTTCCAAAACATCCTGGATTTTCTTGACTTGAAATTGATTTTTGTAATCTTCTTTCTGCTTGGGAAGGGAGTTCCCACAATGAAATATTGTTAGGCAATGCTTTTGGGTAAGGATTTTCTATTCTCAAAAAGAAATATTATCTGGAAGAAGCGAGTTATGGCCTGAAAAAATGAATTTCAACACCTTACCAAGCAACTCAAGAGTAAATACCATTTCAAGGAGCAGGCAAGTGCATGAATTTGAACATCAACATCCTAAGAGATGTATAATCTCTGAAATGCATCTCTGAGGAAAATTGTAAAGATGATATTTGGGTGCCTGAAGGGTAAATTCAAAATCCTAAAAACACCATCTGAAAACCACAAAAGGGATTCAAAATTTATATGGATTCAATGACTTGGGTTTATTTAATGTAATTGAAAGTCAAAACTTGACCAAGGAAAATTGATTAAATGATCTCAAGTGCTTATATTCAATTAGAAGTCACATTCTTTTAGTCAGGTTGAAAACCTTTATTAATAGAGGTGTTTAATGGCTTGTTATTTTTTGGAGTTGAGGAATTAGTTTCACAAATTGAACTGAAAATAATTTAAGAAACACATTTGAGTATTTCATATTTGGAAGAGCCTCAGATGCTTTTGAGGAATGTTTGACAGGCAGGTTCGATGATTTCCAGATCAGCAGAACACAAGTCATTTTTGTATTTATGTTTCATCTGTGTTTCAAAGCTTGATTGAGTTGGATGAGAGACAAAAAATCCCCACTGTAGTTACCTCAGTTTCTGGATCTTCAGTCGGAGCATCTCCAGGTAACTTGGCTTCTTTTCAGTCAAATATGTTCTGGTGAAAAGCAAGTGGGCAAGACTGTACTATGAGATTTGATTAGCAGAGAGGGTAGGAAATTTGCTTTTGGGATAAGCCTGTTCAAAAAAGGAGAAAAAAAAATTAATATATGGATGGATGGAACCATAAACCAAGGGAACATACCTGAAAGAATTCATCCAAAGTTTCCTCATCTGCTGTGACCATCCCAGTCACAAAATCCCCATAATATCTGGATTTTTTGAGCAGGAACTTCATATCTATATAAATATTGCACATATGATTCTTGACCTGCTCACATTTGAATTTGACCCTAAAACTATAATTCATCTGCTTTTGAACACAGTACCATCCTTCTTCCTTAAAGTTCACATTATAATTTCCTTTCCCATCACAATTTTTTTGATTATTAATGTGTGTAAATTCACTTTCTGGTCATTTTTCTAGATATGTTTTTTTTATTCTTATCTTTTGGGTTTAGTGTACACCAATTTATATTTTCATGCTTCTTCTTCCTCAGACACTGATTTTTCTTCCTTTTCTTTTTATTTGCTGAATTTTTTTGAATTGGGAGTTTTTTACTTTTGCTTCCATGTCCTCTTGGACTTTTGAAAATGGAGGAACTTGGGGCTTTCTTGGCTGTGGGTTTATTTGAAGGAGTATTTGGGGAGGCTGTAGGTCTGCCTGTCCCAAGTGGATTGGGAGGAAGGGAAGCTGACTGGTTGATGTGTTTTTTTTTTTTTTTTTGAGTTGCTTGAGAGGGTACTTTTGGGGTAGTAGCCAGTACCATTTTTGGAAGGGTGTAGAGAATAGAATGTGTAGAGGGATGCTGAAGATGAAATTGAGGGGATATGCAGAAAATATTCCAGGAAAAATAGGTTGAACAAATTCTTCCATAATCAAGTTTTATTGGATGATTCCAAGGTTATTGTATCTGCATTTTGTGAATGATGATTTTTTGGAAACCCAGGGTTTCACAAAAATAAAAATGAAAATTCATGTGAAAGCCTGGTTTTTTCAAAGCCATGGTACAGTCCATAAGGGTTATTGGGCTGAAATTATTTTTGCTTTATTTGGTCTAAAAAGGTGGCCTGGCTGGGCTGGGTCATGAAGATTCCCCATCAAGAGGTTACAACACAGTCAAAAAGTACAAGGCAGTTGGAATTGGAAGATATGGAGGAGAAATTTCCTGGTTGGTTGTTTTCAGTTCAACAAATATCTGACCCAAATTAATTGGTACACACTATAAAACCCAAGCTCAAGTCCAAAAATCTTACAATCCACACTCCTCTTCTTCAAACAACAACATCACCAGGATTCCCCTGCAACCAAACCTTCCCAGACACACATTATCTTATCCTGTAGCTTTCAGAAATTAAACCTCAACACTCTTTGAAATGAAGACAACCAGCTGAAGGATCTCAAAGCTTATCATACCAGAATCCTTTAATTTGGTCCAGGATATATATTCCTCAAAAAATCTAATACAGCCAACATGCAGTTCACTTGTGCTATGTTGTCAATTGTGGCGGCTCTCATAGGTGAACCAATGGTAAAAGCTTTCCCCACTTTGGAAGAGTTTTTAGAAATGTAAGTGTGAATAATCTCTTTTGAGAATAATCATCCAGCTAATCACTATACTTTCCATTAGGGTTATGGGGGATGTAGTGGACGTGGGTACAGTGAAGGATATAGCAGATTTGGTGTAGGATACAGAGGATATGGCTAAGGGTATGGTGGTGGAGGACATGGCCTACATTGTTATGGTACAGGCTATTGCCAAGGAGATGGTGGAAGATATGGTAGGGGTGGTAGTCAAGATGCAGCAGCAAAAAGGCCCCTTTTTATCCTGGTCTTTCAGATTCCACCATTTTGGTGACTTGATTTTTCAGTGTGATTCCATATTCAAAGCTGTTTTGCCATTGAATCTCAATTCTCAATTTTAAAACAAGAGTAGAAGGAGAATTCGTTTTAATCAAAGTTTTCTACCCTATTCAATTTGCTTAGTATTGCAATATATGGTCCTCACTTTATTTGAATCTTGGTAAATCTTTAAAGATACCAAATTTTAAAGTAATCATCTCAATTCCTCCCCTCTTAATTCTTATAACCACCAAATTGGTCAAGGCATAAAACCAATGAATCAAATTGATTCTTTTTTTAAACTTTTAATAATTAATCACCTATTGTTATCCATGGAATCCACTTTCCAAACTCAAAATCAAATGAGACATAGTGTGACTCAGGCTGCATGATCTATCATGAGCCAATGTCTGGGTAACCCCAAATTGAGTATCTTGCACATGATAAATAGATCAATCAGGATTTGTTTGGCCACCACAAACCATAATAATATATATATATATATATTTGTGGGATTATTTCAGAGGGGGACCAGATAGGAGTACCAGATATTGTCATTACAATGACTGATATTTGGCCTGCCCCCAAGCATGGTAACTGAAACTATGCTTCATTACAATTTTTTAAAGTTTCAAGCCAAAGTGAATATTTTGGTCTGCACCAAAATATGCACCTTAATATTAATAATCCAAAAAAATCTCTCATGGTTCGTTGTAATTGTAATGGAGGACTTCCCGTTGATCTGGAATGCCTAATTTAGAAAGGCTAAATCTAAATTCCAAACTTTGTTTGGTGGTGAGAACCTGACTCTTGTCAATTTTCATCACCAAACAAAGTTTGGAATTTAGAAATAGAAGCTCCAGATTAAGCAATCTGGGAAACGGGAAGTCCTCCAATGTCACAAAAAAGGCTTTCAAACTGTATTTGTGATATTACACAAACCTTAACCAACCTCACACAATTAGGGTAGCCAAATGGAGCCTCAACATTTGTCCAGTTATTTGGACACTGCTAGTGCCCTCACACATTATAATCCATGCTGGAAACACAGTGTAGATAATCTGAAAAATCTGGCAGATTGAGTGTGATTGTCTTTTCTTTTTCTTTTTCTTTTTCTTTTTCTTTTTCTTTTTCTTTTTCTTTTTCTTTTTCTTTTTTTTTACTTTTGCTAATTTAATATACCTCTCTTGTCTTCATGATATTCAGAAATTTTTGATAGAAATTGATCTGAGGCTCTTTGGTACCTAACTATAAACCACTTCCCTCCCTGACAAACCTAAGCACAGGGAGGTAAAAAACAAGAAGAAGAAATAGATGATTGTTTTCTCTTGCACCAATAATAACATCATTGAACCTATATCCATCCTGTGTCTGTTGCAGTCAGTACGTGTAGCAACTGTACATGATAGATACAGGACAGTGCTTCTATGACTGGATCATTATTATGATTTCAGATCCAACCTTTCTTCCCTAAAGCAAGGAGATGAGGGCTATCTATGTATTTAGATAGTTGACTGTTGTTGATGGAGGAAAGCACATGAAAATAAGTCTATGACTGGTCAACTGGGTGTCTCATTACTTGGGTGACTCCAATTGTGTAGGAAGTTGAGGAAATCCAGACTTCAAGGAGGAGGCGCATGGCAGACATAAGCACTTTGAAGGCCACTAACCGTACTTCAAACGAGGCGGGTCAGATTTGGTTCTTTTGTTGTTGCAGCGGCACGAAAGGTCAGTCACGAGAGTTTTCAGAAATGCTGAGTCAAAGTCTACGCAAAAAATTCTACGTCATCTGTTTCATGACGGAATTAACGACGCCGATGAAGATGTAATTGAACATGATCCCAACCAATATAGGTGTATCACGAGAAAAATAGGAAAAACGCATGCTTGGTGCCTGTTGCGGCTTGGGGGATATAGACAGACTAAAGAATTGCAATGCAGAACGAGAGATCCATGCCTGTACATACAACAGCTGAGCGACACTCGACATTATAGTTGGGTATTGATGAATTGGATGCGACCAAAGCAGGATCAAGTTTTTTGGTTTGTTTAAAGAAAAGGGGAAAAAAATGAATGTATGAAGATGATCAGCCAGTAATGAGACGAGGTCTGTAGCTTGAAACTTGGTTGACTTGAGTTCCGGCGATGTTGACCAGTTTACGATGTTTAGATTTCGGCTTGCGGTTCCGCTTCTTCTTCTTCATTTGGTTCATGGGTTGCTCCACTTCATCTTCCGAAAGCTGGTCCTGCTGAGATTTTGATAGGTTATCAGGATTCGAGCGGGACGGCGGTGAACCTCCGCTGGGTTGTTGGGCATCCTGCTCGCAGACTGGATTAGGTTTGGTGGGCGAGGTTTGCAGAGCATTCGGTGCGTTGGGTTTGGTTTCGTTTAACTTAAATGATGGTAGTAATGGGCGAGGAAATACTGGACCGATGAATTGTTTGGCGGGCGATTCATTGCAGCTTGTTGATCCCGTCCGCACCCGTTTATGCGCATTTTCGCTTTGGTTGAGGGATTTGCCAGTATTTTCAAACACTTCCTGGGCAACAGGGTGATGCAAGTGGCTGTCATTGGAAATGGAAGGCTTCCTTTTGAATAATGACCCGCGATTACTACCATCCAAGCCAGTCGTGGAAGTTGGCTGTCGGTTTCCGGCAATGGCGGCAGATAACAAGCTCTCACGGTCACGGGCATAGAATAGGATGTAGGCATGTTCGTTTGCTAAAACGGCCCTCGAGTCAGGGATCGACTCGATTGTGGAATCGTCCGCAACGTACCACTTCCCATTTGAGGCCTTCACATGTGCATAGTAATGCCCACTCTTGTTGGATTGTCCACGGTGACAAACGACAGCGTAAAGTTTGTAGCCAGTGATATCGGATTCGTTACTCATGGCAGGCTTTAAATCCAGTGAATCATCAAAATTCACCCGCTTGTTGATCTTTTTCCCTCGAAAATTGAACCGCTTTAGATGTAAAGTGAGGATTGGAGGAGCGGAGAAAACGGACATGGATTTCTTGGCATCGCGTAAACACTTGCATCTGGCGTATGATTGTTTCAGAGTCGGATGAGAGGGAGCTCTGTTGACTGGAGGAGTGAAATAAACTTACTTGTCACATTTGTACTGGTTCGCACCTCTGAGGCGATCGAATTTGTGGTAGGCTTTGAGGGCCGATGTGACGCTGTTAGCTTGAGAAATGTCTAGGCTGGAATCGGTAAAGGATAAGGTTTGTGAATTTTAAGCCAGAGAAGGGGGATGAAGAATCCTGGACATACCTTAGATCCAAAAAGTTGTCAAATGTATCGCTTGGCGTGTTGCAATGTTCGCATACGACTCTAGATCTCAGCTTGCCGCCAAACATCCGATGGACAAATGTGGATTCTTTCTGTTTCTGTTTAGCTTTTCTGGCGAGTCAAACCATGGTTATAAATAAGCATTTTGAAGAGATACAGGATGGATTAGAGGCTTAAGGAGACGCTGTGACGCGTAGTTGTGAGAGTATTAACTTACTCTGCCCGACCTTGCAAAGCGCCATTCTGCATGGCTTCAACGAGCAATCTCAGGAACTCGTGGGCATCTTCCTGTCGACCGCCTCTCATGGTGGGAGCAAATTCTAAACAAGTAGTGTGCGTTTAGTAAATTCATATGAGACGTGATGAGTGACGAGAGAGACGTGAATACTAACTCGAAAGAGCTCTGTTGATAGGTGAAGGCTCGATTGCATGTGACTGATAGGAGGCTTTGTCAAAGCACATGTTGACCAGTCTGTACATTCGACACAAGGCGCAAAACTTCTTCTCGCGTGCCAAGCCACCTTTGAAAGGAAAAGAACATGAGATCAAGAGAGGCGGAGTGAAGATGAGGATGATGATGAAGGCTTACATGATTCGGGAGAGTGTTCGCCTCTATCCATGAGGCCGATGGCGAGTGCAGGCGTATGGACCAAGGCTTGGAGGGTGGCATTTAGGAAGCAGGTATTACCGGTGTTATAAAATCCCGGTCCGATAGGTTGTGGTCTGATCCAGGAGGTTGCGACATGAGCATGTGGGGATGATTGGAGGGTGTCGTCTTTCTTGATTGACTTTTGACAAGATGATGGGCCAGGATTGGGCTGGTGGGTAGTGGAGTTGGTTTGGATGATGGGGGCACGAGTTGGTTTGGAAGTGGTAGTATTGGGTTGGTTGATTGGTTGATAAGGTATCTGGGGGAGAACTGGGGCCACTTGAACTGGAAGCTCATGATTGGTTTCTTGGTTGCAGTGGTGTGCAGTCCGAGGACTAGAATATGGTTCCAGGGAGGATGAGCTTGCGTTGGTTCCTCATCGAGAGTTCGCTTGGTCGTTGTTGTTGTTGATGATGAGTTGGGAATAGTATTGGGTCGTTGGTTCTGTGGTAGTGGTGAGTTGGTGGATGTCGGTAAGGAGTGATGTGACTGCCAAACCAGTGCGGTTGGTTGTTTCGTTGGCCGAGCAGTTTTCCAAATTTCATCGTTCAGCCGGACACTGGGCCCCTGGGGGCATCTACCTCTTATTTATTCATAACCTAACTCTCATCTTGATCAACAAATAGAGTGCACAACTGTGTTTTTAAAATGAGACTACCATTCTTTTCAATCACTGGTATGGTTAACTTGAATCACCAAATGGTCATGAAACATGATCATGAACAATCGATCAAGTTAACTACACGACAATGTACATTGAATGAATCTCCAACTCCAGCATTAAAAGGAATATAATGAATATCATGCACACAATTTACCCTCTCATAAGTCTGCAGGAATTTCGCGCTTTGGTATTTCACCATAGATTCATTCCAATCAGCCAAACCCTTAAGAATCTGCCTTTCAACACTTGATGTAGTGCTCTTTATTGTTGATATGGAATAGTGTTGATTCTGTGCTTGAGATTGTCAAGAGTGTTCCAGATTTGGAAGCTCCCTAAAGCAGTAGTTTAACTTTGATCAAAGCAGCTCAGTTGCTCGACATTTTTTTGGTGATTTTCCATAAATTTCAAATACATGTGGAACCCTTAAACCCGGAGAAAAAAAAAGTGGAGATGAAGAAGTGTGATACAACTGATGAATGCAAGAAGAACAGCCTTGAAGTTGTTATGGGGAGGGGGGTCTACTGGTGTCTGAAGAGTTCTTTGTGCTTGTATCCACGATAAATGCCATGGGGCCTCTTTATCAGGCTAGTAGAACTAGTGAGTGAAAAAAAAAGAATTAAGGAGAGTCATGAGTATAATAATCTGTGACTTTCTGTACACCATGAAGGAAAGGTCAACTTACGCCATACCCAGAGCCACCTCCATAGCTGCCACCGTAGCTGCCCCCATAGTTTCCACCATAACCGCTTCCATAACCTCCATAACCACGTCCATAACCACCTCCTCCATAGCCTTGGCCGTACCCACCGTAGCCAACACCGTAGCCATCACCGTAGCCACCACCGTAGCCCCCTCCCAAACCGCCTCCAAGGCCGATTCCGAGACCCAGACCCAGACCAAGAAGAGGTGCGGAGAGGGCGGCACCTACGAGTGTCGCAGAGAGTGAGAGGCGAAGCATGTTGGATTGCATCTTCTTTGGAGGGGGAATGGTCCGATTTGAAGAAATGAAAATGTTGGTGGTGGTGCTGTATTAAGTGACTTGATACGGTGAAACGATCAACCAAGAAGAGTTTCTTTGTAAATAGTTTTTAAAAATTATATAACTCTTATGAAAGGTGTTTAAATAATAAGAGACTGTGATGTGGTGTGAGGGAATGAGTAGGAGACTCCTCGGCTTCTTTTATTGGCAAGACGGTCCTCCAGATGCCCAATGAAAGCTGCTCATCAAGGTTGACTCAGGATCCGGTCTGGTCTCAAAAACAAAAAAAAGCGAATAGAAATTGGCTTGGCTACTGTCTCTGGCAGTGGTGATGAACTGATCTGGTGAGTTGGTATACATACCTTGTCACATCAGGAAAGAAAGACCAAGCCAGACTCCGGAGTCCAGTCATGAGTAGTAAATATGAAAAAAAAATCACTGGCCTGGGCAGGGAAATTAGCTTGAAGAGTGCTATGTGCAACGGATCGAGGAGTGGTTGTGCTCATGATGGATTTGGGCAGGAAGAATAGTGTCAAGTGGGTACATTTGTTAACGAGTAGGAATTAAGAATTGGCACAAAGACGGGCGGTGTTACATAGTGGAGCGAAACAGAAGTTTCTTGAGCAACAACAACCAGGAATCTCCAAGAATGAACTTGACTCGAACACTCCTCGCAAGGACACTCATCCCAACATCGAAGAACAACCTCAGAACTGTCTGCCACTTCTACTCAACCCAGCCACCAAGACACTCATCCCTAGTCGAACCCAACCATCACCAGGTCATCGGGAGATCCGGGAAGGTCTATTCACAACGAACCGTCAAGATCGTCGGCGCAATCGGAAAACTTCTAGGCTATACCCTCCAGAAAAGCACCGCCGTCACACTCACTAGCGATTACTATGATCGATGCGCCGCCAGGTTCGAGACGGAGAAACAGTTCTGGGTCCAAGGTGAGAGAGAGAGAATACATTCATTCTCCTCTTCTTCGAGCGAGCAGTCCAACTGAGATCTTGCCCTCTTTCCACCCTCCAAGAATGCGGCTTACCCGATTCCTTCCAGACCTGGTTTCAAGTCACCCAATTACACATGTGGCTACTCACCGTACGATTTCGTTCCATGAAAGCACCTCTAGGGAAATACTACATACAAGAATTCGTCAACCATAGCTTCTTAGACACGGAAGAATAAAACTGAGTAACAAGAAATCCGTAATTAAACTGCCATGTTTGCAATCGAAATTTTGGCGTCGAAGGTAGTGCGTTTATCTTATCAGAGTTCTTTAATTTTCGCTTTTTGTTTTTCGTCGACGATTGAATGAGCTTTGCCATGACCGGACATCTTGACATACGCTTCTAAGCCGATGGCCAGGAAGACAATGGCGATGCCGCCCCATTGACCGAAAGAGAGCTTGTGGTTGAAGAAAAACACGCTCAACAGCATGGTAAATAGTTTCCGCGTGACAGTGATCGTGACAAGTGTGAGGGATCCGAAATGAGAGAGAGTTTCGAAAATGAATAGCTGTCCAATTGCCCCGGCTGACGAGAATAGTAAGATATCTTGGAGGACTTTTGGGTATGATTTGATGAATGCTATGGCTGCTGTGAATTCGTTCCCAGAACTGTTCGAAGTACCAAAGAATGAGGAGATGGTGGTGGGTATGGGTGCTTGTAATACGGCGAGAGTAATGATTGTTGCCAAGGCGTTCATAATAAACATTAATTGAGAGCCGGTAATTGTAAATCGACTAAATATTTCGTCTTGGGTTGAGTTTGTAGCCCCATCGATGAGTAGATTGATCAACAGTAAGCTTAAGCCAAACAGACTGCTCTGTTGAGGCCCTTTACTAGCTTTAGAACCATGGTCGGCAAATAGCATGAATAAGCTAATTCCGACGGTGACCATTCCGACGACGATGTATTTGTGGAGAGCAAACTTTCGTCGATATAAGATGATATTCATGATCATGACGGGCACGAGCTTGCACGACTTTCCGAGGATCATGGTGGGATAATCGATATGTTTGAGTGAGGCATAACCAAAGGGGGAGCCGAGAGAGTTCAATACCGCACATTGTAAACAACGTCCGAATAGGGCCAATCTGTTTTGATCTTTTTGTTGGATTTCTTTGTTGGATTGCTTTGTAGACTTGATGGGCTTGGATGGAGTTGAATTTGCTAAACCGAGTATTTGAAGGATTGATTGCGACGAGTTTTTCTTCAACAGTAGATAGATCAGTGCCGCCGTAGCACTGAATGCACTTTGAACAGTGTTCAAGAACAAGACCGATTTGAAATATTTTGGTTTGCCGCCTGAGGGATCTTCATACGGCGTGGTAGAAACTAATTCCATAGGGGAAGATTTGGATGATAGACATGGTCAGTCAAATTGAGGAATGTCCGTTGATTTTTTTGTTGTAGGGTTACTTACGTCTCTCTTGAATTAATGCCCATGACAGGACTGAAGAAAGGTTTGGGGAGACATGATCCCCCGTCAGTTTCAGTTTCAGTGATCTTTGGGTGTTAGATGATGAGGGGGAAATACTGACAGCTAGCATAGATCCCAATAACGCAGATGACCAATCGAACGAACGCCATGAGGGATTATTGATTGTCGAATAGGATCGTGTTCGTTGACTGTTGGAGTGACGGAGTAGTGAAAGTGGTGAACTGATGTCGTGTAGAGTCGCTGCGGATTAACTGCGGCTAACCGTCCTTGCGAACGTCGGGGGCTTTACCGAACCACGACCAAAATGGTAGGCCCACGCAGGAATTGGAGTGCTGACTCCTGGGGCACCCAATTTTTTTTTTTTTTTTGGTTTGCTGGCCACATGCCACTACTGCTTCTTTCAAACGAATCCTCATGTCGACCTCACTCTACGCCCCATTCAGATCCCTGGGACACGTGACCACCGATGTTCCATTTGTTATCCATTCCCATTCGACAAAGGATTCCGACGTACTTGGACCATCAAAAGCACAAACCAACTCACAAGTGATCTTAACCAGTGTCGGCGTGGGGTGGGCCCTGTGGAGCGCAGACAGCCTCAGACTGTTGTATGTCGGTGAGATCTAACTCAAATAAATCAATAAAGCTGCTTCATGTCAAATAGATGCTTCCAGTACTGACTGTTCTATTTGGTCAGGACCCCTAACACCTACCCCCATCACGTGCTTGAACGTCCATTCCTCAGGTTTGGTGCTTGCTTCAGCTGGCGCCGAAATTTTCATTTACAAACGCACTCGAGTCGTTGGTATCCTGAAAATATCCCATCAAAACACGCAGCAAAATCACCCACCTCGATCTGTTGACTCATCCACCCACGATTCCGATGGTGAAGCCGACCTTGGGCCTGAATCATGGATTGACCAATTCAAGAAACCAGGCAACCAGAATTCCACAATTCAAGAGTTTATCTCCTTTGGAAATCAAATCGTTGCTCTCTCATCATGCGGAAAAACCCTCTGGGTTTGGAACCTTGACACCAAAGGTTGTCTCTCATGTCCCTCTCAGCCATACCACTCCCTGAAAACCCTGATAACTGAGAGGATCAATTCTGCTGAATCACTTTAGCACTCCACATCACGATCGAGCTCCCCTCTACGTTCGGCTTGGCCACCACCGTAGTTCATCCCTCCACTTACCTCAACAGAATTGTCGTAGCATCTCAGGAGGGTCAGCTAGCGATCTACAACATTCAGACGGGTGCATTAATCCACATTTTCCAGCCTACTCTATTCAAAACCCCATTCAAATCTCGGTGCTCGAGTGCCAAGGTTCCCATTACTCGTATGGTTCAAGCTCCAGCCGTAGACATTATTGCCGTTGGCTTTGCAGATGGCTGGTGTAGCTTGGTGGACGTCCGGTTTGGGGAAGAGATCCTTGCAGTGAAGATAGGGCAGTCGGATAGCTCCCACCTCTCTAATACCGGTGCATTGGATTCTGTCACCGGTATCGCGTTTCGATCAGGTCAGGCCCATATGTGACATCGCGTCTCTCAAGTGCATCATCTCAAATTGCTTTTCTCATGAATATTTCGCTTAGACTCCGATACCCAGGTCATGGTCACCAGCTCATCGCAAGGCCATTTGGTCATATGGAATCTCAACGAGGGAGGCCGATTGCTCCACATTATACGAGAGGCACACGATTCCGCCATATCCAACGTATACTTCTTACCTGGTCAACCCGTTGTCGTTACTGCCAGTGGCGATAACAGCATCAAGCTCTGGTTATTTGAAACCCCGACCGGCCTTCCTCGATTGCATTCTCACAGAAGCGGACATCAACGGCCCCCTCATTTGATTCGCTATTATGGCTCAAACGGCAAGACAATATTAAGCGCTGGGCGGGACAAAACTCTCAGAGCAATTAGCGTTGTGAGAGATGCGAGAAGCTTTGAGCTTAGTCAAGGATCTTTAAGCAAACAAGCCTCTCAGCTTGCAGTGCCCGTTTCTTCATTGCGCTTGCTTCCCATCACCAGCATGTCGCACTCGACCTCGAGATCTAAAGATTGAGACGATCTACTCACCTGTCATGAAGGCGCTTCACAAGGAAGGACTTGGTCAGTTCAGAACAAACGGATTGGAAAACACTCCTTCTCACTGATAGAGAAGAAATCGTTCCAACTAGACCCACCAGACGAAATCGCTAAATGTGTCTGTGTGTCAGCGTGTGGAAATTATGGCCTGTTAGGCACCCAAGGAAGCGGAAAAGTGGGAATGTGGAACATGCAAAGTGGGATGAAGCGGAGGGAATTCATTTTGCCCAAGTCATCCGGGAAGGGCAAGCAAAATGGGATGATACTTAATGTCGTGGGTATTGCGACAGACGCACTAAACCAGCTGTCATAGTAGCCACTCGGTCAGGTCATCTTCATGTAAAGCTTTTTTTTCTCACTCAGATATTCAACTCAAGTACTTATACCTAACTGAGCTAATCGTTTTTATCGTAGTTTTACGACTTTCTTTCCGGCTCTCTTCAACAAACGGTTACCTTGCCGAGTGGTGCCACTAGTATACTATTACAACGGGATTCCGGCATGCTAGCTATTAACTGTACTGATAATCAAATTCGGATACTGGATACGGACACCTTCGAAGTTATTCGTCAATTGCAAGGGTTTACGAAGCCGATATTAGACATGGTATATGATCCATCTCCTTTTGCCACCCAAGAGCTCCGCTGACTCATATTCGCTATTGATTTGAAGACAATGACGTCCGACTCCCGCTGGCTTGTCGCTACTTCTGCAGACTGTGTTATTCGCACTTTTGATTTGCCAACAGGCGCAATGATTGATGCATTCCGAACAAACAGCGTTGCGACTTCAATAACCTTTTCTCCAAGCGGAGATTTCTTAGCCTCTTCCCACGTCGACAGCGTCGGCATCTTTCTCTGGGTCAATCGGGCCCAATTCTCTGGGTTCAGCTATAAAAGTTTGCCGGAAAATTATGAAATCCCACTACTCGAAACACCAATCCTAGATGGCGTCGAGGACAAGCCGACAGAAGAGCTTGAGGCTATGCTCGGGCCTGATGCTTGGGGCTATGATTCCAGCACGTGCCCTCAGGATGATCATGCCACTTCAAAACCTCTGGAAGAAGGTTTAATTACCCTATCTTGCATGCCGAAGTCAAAATGGCAAACATTATTGAACTTGGAAATTATCAAGGTAAGCCTCAAGTGCATCGTTGTATAAATTATTCTCGACTTGAGCGACGCAGGAATGAATTATTTCTGAGGTTTTTTTTTTCTAGGCTCGCAATAAACCGACAGAGCCACCAAAAGCACCCGAAAGAGCTCCATTTTTCTTACCCATAGTGGCAGGCACTGAACCTAGGTTCAATGTCAACAGCAGTGCACAAGAAGAGCCCGATGGTGCTACCCCGGCCGATCACAACAAAAAGCGAAAATTGGACTTGGGCGATAGCACCATAGTTGAAGTAGAATTCACCAGGCGGCTCATGCTGGCTGATGCTGATGGCAAATGTAAGCACAATGTACACCCTCCGGTCATGATCAGTTGTCAAGAAGGCTGATTATATTCTCTATCAAATGACAAAACAGATGAAGAGTTTTTCGAGTACCTTGGAAATCTTTCCCCTTCCGCTCTAGACCTTGAAATCCGGTCACTCTCCGATCATCGACACATATTGTCGTTGATGAAATCATTCGAGATGCGTCTGAAAGAAGGGAGAGACTTCGAGATGGTCCAAGCGATCATGCGTGTCTTCCTCACGGTTCACGGTCCGAGGTTGGCAGGAAACCAAGAGACATCGATCTTTGGATTGCCCAATCAGGGCGATGACCATCAAAAACTTCTCCCAGCAATCACTCATCTCCTAGCCGTCCAGGAAGATGTTTGTGCTGAATTGAATCGATTGGTCGACTATGGCATCGGCGTTAGTGCTTTTGTTCGAGGCTTGACTGGCGTTGTTTGATTGGGCTCAGTAATCAGAAAAAAAGAGATTCCCATTTGGTGCAACGCACTCAATTACCCTGTCTCGCACAAGCTTCCCAGTTATCTTTCTTTGATGATCTTGGAACGGTATTTCTGAGTGCTTGAACCATAGCAATCTAGAAAAAACACAGCCTTATGTATTAAAAAGTCCGCAACGCAACGAGGGAAATTATCCAATGTCCCACAAATACCTCCCATTCTTTGTTGTTCTCTGTCCGTTTCTCCTGAATGTTTTTCAGCAAAATCAGTTGTTGTCACGTATGGCTCAAAATACCTATCACCGGGAAATGATGGGCCGCCAG
>SMGU01008018.1:0-20348 GCA_004348175.1 Puccinia novopanici
CTGTTGTTGCGCCTCTCATCCGATGATCTGTTGTTGCGCCTCTCATCCGATGATCTTTCTCCCGAACTCTGTGGTACTTCTTGGATGGATCGACAGGCCGGACAACTTGCTGGAAGATCCTTTTTTTTTTTAGTTGCGTACCATTTGTTCAAACACGATCGATGAAATGTGTGGCCGCAATCTGTTGATTTATCCGCCAATGGCAATGGATACATAGGTTGGAGACAAATCAAGCAATCCCCCCGGCTAAACTGGCTTAACTTATCATCACACCACGAATGAGCACAATGTGAAGGTCGTACCCAACAGTGCAACTGATCAGAAGCAAAATCACCTACGCATCGCTTCGCATGAGTTTTCGACAGGTTTCCTGCGCGCTCAGGACGAAAAACCACTGGGGAGTCCAAGACTCTAGCTTGATTAGGCTTCGACCAAGGATCTTCTGGTAATAATGCTTCCAGATGACCGGATGGACTGGAGAGTCCATGTGCCGATGATTCACGGGCTAAGGTGAGCTGCATTATAGCGACTTGAGCAAGCTTATGATGTTACGGGAGACCACCATTAATTGATACAGCTGCCAATTTGAAGGAACCTCTCAAGATAGCCGACAAATCACCATGTTTACTCACAAGGAAGTTTATCCAGGTCGGCGCCATTCCTAGCACGGTATCTTCAAGGAAACACTTCAATAGATGAGAGGTAATTTAATATCCTAATCAGACGTCTGGTATTCCGGCTTTTGTCGGTGACGCACACATGGTAGCACGATGTCTGTCACCCAGCCAGAGCGAAGGGCGAGACAGACGCTCCCTGCGCTGGTTGGGATACCTATCCTGTGACCCGATGTGGCTAGGTATGCTGTTGGTCCCACCGTAGTGAAACGGCAAGCCATCCGCAGCGGAAATGCTTCGCTACCTCGCTGCCTGGTTCCAACCTTTCTACCACCTCACCGCAGTTGGGTTGTGGTAGTGTCAGAAAAGAAAGGCTCCACCGGGACTACCCGGGAAAGAGCTAACTCCTAAGTTAATGAAGCTCCTCCTTGTCGGAGGCCGGGGGCGCCATGCGCGTCGCGAAGCGAGGGTGGCTTCGCGATGCGCATGGCGCCCGCGGCCTCCGACAAGGAGGGGCTTCATTAAGTTAGAGAGAGAGTGTGTGCTTACGTGTTGTCTGCATGAACGCGTCTGCCGGAGGAGGATTGGTACTGATTGGTATCTTGACAGTATTTACTCTAGGAGCTGCGCTGCTGGACGACTGCTGGAATTGCGCGCCGAGTGGGACGATCGATATTGGGCCCGCGCAGAGCTGGCACCGACACGACGCCCGGGCATTTTCCTACATTGTCCAGGTTTCCCGGTGGGACCAGGAGGAGACAGATACACAGTTGTTCACCCCTCAGCTTGACAGTTCTTGGTTGTGCGGAGCGGAGGAGCTGCGTGCGCAGATCTAGGGCTTATTAGCTTATAAACCAGCCCCTCGTTGGGGAGGGTGACGTTAACCAAGGGAAGCAATACCAAGTGATGAGTTGTTGACAATTCTCAAGACCACCCGTTGCCGCCATAATGATTACAAGGTAATCTCAACTTTTGGGACTGTTGAGCCAACTTGAGTTAACCCCACACGAGCCGCCTCAAAGGTGCAATGTATTGACGTAGGTACAGAAAAAAAAAAAGACAAGGACACAGAGACAAAATAAAAAAAAAACGAAAATTTGGTTGTTTATAACTGTTGGGTAAGGGAAAAAGGAATAAAAGTAATGAAGATAAGAAGGGTTACCAATCAGTGATACTTCCGTCGGCCTCGCTACAGACGCTGGTCTTGAGCAGTTTGGATTCAAGCGTGGTCACTGGCACAACCTCCGCCACTTCCTGATCTTCCGGCTTTCCTGCTAAGCCGTATAGGTGCGGCAGTCTTTGGCGAAGATGTAGAAGAACGTGTCGATTGATTTGTTCGAATTCTGATGGGACAGTGCAAAACGGCTCTCAGTTGGCGAATCTGCTTTGAACAAAAGGAAGAAGTAGTATAGCTTCATCAGTGTACCAACCTAATAAGAAGCCGTCGTGACCATCGGTACTTTCAACAACGACTAAGCGAGCATCGGGGATAGAGTTAGCGAGTTCCTGTTGCTCGACCAGTGTGAACAAGCCGTCAGAGTTAATAGCGACAACCAAAGCGCCGGGAGGGATGTTGAGCAATGCGGGCGCTCCTTGGCGTCCATGGTCCACATCATGGCTGTCGAGTTTGCGGGTGAGATGGATATAACAATTCGCATCGAACCGCCCCACGAACTTATCTCCTTGATATCTCAGATACGATTGGGCAGAAAAGATTTGACAGGGGGACTTGATCGCATCCATCTCTGCTGATGAGGAAGAGGCGTCGTTGTTTGATGGTCGTCGCTCTGACTGCCGTGTGGGGACCGCTTGCGATTGGAGACGATGACCATCGTTGTGCGCTGAAAGCGCCTCTAGAGTGGCTTTCTCAATCAGCTGCTCTTGCTGGGTCGAAGGCCTGGAGGAGCCTGTGCCGTCAGAGTTCCCATTCGTTGCAGAGCTACCAGACGGGCCAGGCTTAAGCAAGACTTGCTTTCGACCAAAGCGAGATTCAAAGCTATCACGGCTGCGATAGGTGAGTAGGGCGGCCATTCGTGCTGCTGCGAGTCCAATCGCTGGAGGGTCATCCTGATCGTAGTAGCCATCAAGATACTTGGGATCCGAGTAGATGGACTGTCGTTGGGCTTCGCCCCAGCTGATCCCCCAGGCGGAGTGTCTAGGACAGGTAGCTATTGGGACGATGTTGAGGACGTATCCAGGAGGGGTACAGAGAGGCCATTCGAGGCAGGTCATGCCGCCCATACTGCCACCAATGACGACCGAGACGGTTCGGACGCCGAAGTGATCCAGTAGGATTTTTTGGAGGTTGACATCGTCCCTCATCGTGGTAGGAGGGAACTCGGGGCCCCATTTCTTCCCAGTGTTAGGATTGATGGAGACCGGCGAAGCGCTGCCGTACGGTGAGCCGAGTGCATTGGCACAGAAGATGAAGTAGCGGGTCGGGTCGAATACCAAGCCTGGACCCACGAGTGGTCCCCACCAGTCCTCTACATCAGCCGATCCAGTCAACGCATGGCAAATCACCATGCAGTTGGTTCCTTCGGCATTCAGTTCGCCCCATGTACGGTACGCAAGTGGGACCTCGGTCAACAGGACTCCAGAGGTGAGCTTGAACTGGGAAACGAGGGCGATACTCTGGTTGGGTGTCAAATGAGTGAAGGGCGTCTGTGGGGGACTCTGCGGAAAACTAACTTGATTATCAAACGAAACACAACTCAGCACAAGGAGGACAAGTACATTGAAGTGTGTGGAATGGAATTGCTAACTGGTTGTTCCTGCTGGCTGCATGTCCAATTCCGGGTGGGGCACGGCGTTCCGAGTGTGAAGTGTGGTACAGATAATGAGGCGATCAAGATGGGATGGTTGTCGGTGGGTGGTTGTACAACCGATGTCGCAATACTTGAGGAGGATGAGGTGCTGAGTGATACATGGCTGTCATCTTCGACAAACCCACAGTCTCACAGAGTGTGTGCAAGACTGCAGCAACACAAATAAATAAAAAAAGAGCCACTTTACATGAAAACATAATGAAGTACAAATATCCGAGGTTTACAATTCCCAAAGCAGCAGCAACAAGGGAATAAGAAGAGAAACACTGAGGAAGCCCGGAATCTTATGGTGGTCAAACATCTATGTCATATAACTGAGCTCTATTAAGAACAACATAGTAATAATAGTGATCAATTGAAAGGGTGAAATCACGTTCGGCTTATGAGGATGAACAGATAATATAGAGAGAACAAGAACAAGAAGAAGAGAAAAAAAAAGCAAGGATCGGGGTATGTTTTTCGTCAAGTTGAAGACGACGATTACTCTTTGGAGAAAGGAGGAAATGAGCAGAACGCATCTGGAGGGGCAAATGGCGCAAGGCGCGATGAGTCAAGAGTGAGAGAACGAAGAACATATGCTGAGAAGGAACGGACCTTGGATGAAGGTCACAGACCAAGTACCTTCCTGCTTGGTGAAGATGGAATAACTGTATTCGTAGATATCGGTGATGGTCTTCGACTCCAAGATCCTCGAGCCCCCACTCTGTCCTTGCTCGTAGTTCTTCATCTTGGAATGCTCATTCGTCTTTTTCGCCGATGATGTCGATGTCCTACTCTGGTCTGATACAGTCCTGATGTATGTAAATGAAAACGGTGGCGTTCCTTCAAATGTGAAAATTATTTCAGACTAAACGAAAAGGATAGAGAAATCCATTCAGTTTTTTGAAATTCCTGCATTTATCGCTGTTTGTTTTAACTGTCAAGAAAAAGAAAATTCAACTTAACTTGATCACCTTCCCTGATATCTTCAATAAAATATCGACCGGAGGAGATTTTAGCGACAGGCTAAGGCTTGATAGCGCGTTGGAAGTTGAGCCTAGAATTGCAGACATCGTTAAGACTATTGTGGTTGTAATAGAGAGCAGAATCTTGGGTAGAGGTAGCAGAAGAGGAGGAAGAGATTTCGAGTAATTTGAACAGTCCGGGTTCTTGGGCCAATCTAGAAAACTTGGATTGTGATTGAGAGTTGACGTTGATTTTGGATTGATGTCCATTGAACTCATATTTTATCAACCAAGGCGGAGACCCTTTTAACAGAAATTCCAGATTCTCTCCCACACAGTAGTAGGGCTTGTCGTTGATCGGCTTGATCGACGCAATCTCTGCTACTTCAATTGTCACCGACGATGGTAGATTCTGTTTTTTCGAAATATTATCCGATAGTGGGACGGACTGGGTTGAGGCGGTAATCGATTTACATTTACTGGAATCCTCTAGCGCTTTGATCTTGATCAAATGTGGCGATGCGGAGCTGAACTTGTAAGGTAAATTCAACAAGCTCGATTTGGATTCTAACTGAAGCTTGAAGTTTTCCGAGATCTGCGTCACTTGGTTTTTCACTTCGATGTCGACTTCAAATGGAGCTTGACCCGTCAACTCAATCTTGACGCCCTTGTTGGTTTGGGCCGACAAGCTTTCTTCAACGCAGTAGGTCGTATGGGGTAGAATGTTGAGAACGCCTTGAGGTGACGCAAGTACTTCTTGTTTTATTTGAATATCTCCGCTCCTTTGTGAATTCAATAATCCGGACGCGCTTGGGGTGCTGTAAATGTGATCGTTCAAACTGTGGATTGTATAGACGTATTCACCAGGCTCCAGTGTCTGCATGGGAAGTGTCCCGCTAGTCTTGAGGATTTGGATGGTTTTGGAATGTTTGACAACTTTTTCACCTCTTCCAAGAGGTTTTCGAAGCACCGAATAGTTGATAGAGAAGGGAGGCGTCCCTTTAAAAAAAAAGAAAGAAGGGGAAATAAAATCTTTTCAACAAGAGTTACACGGACGGGAGGCTCGGAAGTTATTTACCTTCGAGAGTCAATTCGACGCTATCATCCGTCATTTCACAGACTGCCGGCTTGATCCAAACGCCACGAATAAGGTCACCAGAGCTTTGAGGTGAAATCATCAGACTAGGCTTAGGTATCCACTCCAAATAAAAGGTCGGGTTCTCGACTGTACCGGGACAATGTCGATCGCGAACTCTTTTGAGTGTGTATTTACCTGCTTGATCAACAAGGAGGTCATCGTTTGAGCCGCGGACTACTTTCTCAATCGGTTGATCAGAATCATTGTGCAAGTATTCAATTGTCCAAGGCTATATGATCACCAGAGTCGAAAAACAGAGCGACGGGCGATAGAGGGGAGATCAGCAAAGTCAAGTCTTCTGTCTCAAGTACTTAGTGTACTGATACTTACTCCATTACCGGTAAGGCGCATCGGAAAAGCGACCATGTCACCCTCGCGGGCAATAATTTTACGCTCCTTCTCAGAGCCGTAAAACTTCAATGTTGGCTTTGTACGATGAACTTCAATGTTAAGATCTGAGACGGTCAAGTTCCTCAAGCAACCGTTCCCGTCTTTGATGCTGATCAATGTCACGATAAAGCTCCCGCCTTTCTTGACATATTTCTGTGGGATCGCAATGTCTAACGTAGCATAACTGGATGAAATGCCACCAATGACTTGCGGTTTTTCACCCAGGATTTGGTAGGTAACACTATATGGTGGGGCTCCCTGGGTACAAAATAGTAAACGTAGGTTTCTGCTTGGTATTAATAGTAGGACGTAATACAATGTTTATGGAAATAACATACTTTAAGCTCAATGTCCGCCTCGACACTCTCGCCACTACAGCTCCATATATTCTCATCCCTGCCTCCACGCACGAATCGAGCATGCGCAAGGGGGTGAACAGTCTGCTTGATCGTCTTGCCGACGATCTCTACGCCTTGATAATATTGGTCGTCCAACCGAACAAAGCTGTATTCAAATTGTCCGGGCGAGTCTGGCTGGATGAGAAGTTCATCTCGACTATGTTGGATAACTTTAACCTTTGCTTGCGGCTGTCTTCCAACTTGTGAGATCAGGTAATGCAGCCTAAACGGCGGCTTTCCCGTCAAGAGTAAGTTGGCTTGAAGTCCGATTTCACCTGAACACTTGTCGGTAATCGATGTGAAATTCAGATCAATCGTTGGAGTTGGTTGCTCGACAACTGAACATATGGAAGGCACTAGCACGTCACCCTGGCAGTAATTTCCATGTAGAGAAGTAATTTCGTATACGCCAGCTTCCTTTGCTGTAAACGTTTTCTCCAATTCATTGAAAGCCAACTCTTTTACCCAAGCGCTTGAAGGATTCGATTCTGAGGGGGTGAATGATTTATTAGGCTTGTACGAGAGTTTCACCTTCCATGGCGGGTCAGGCCTATCGCCTTGTTGTTGTATCGACATCCTCAAGGATACACTTTTGCCTTTTAATAAGCGCAAAGGCTCATCGTCCGTGTTACCGCAGTCAACGAAATTAATCTGGCCTCTAGAGTGCACTTGAACGCTTTTAGAATCTATGAAGTCTTGCCGGGCGAACATAGAAGAGGCCTCCCGTGTCTTATCGAAATCAAACCGATGTCCACACGCGTCCTTCAAACTGTCAAGTTGATATGTATGTCGACCCGGTATCGCCAAACTAACGTTCAGGGGGATTTCGATTGAGTGACTTTCAGCCCAAGTGTATTCAGGACGATGAGATATCGATAATTTCTCGGCCAGTGTGGAGGTATCGATCGAAGTTAAGGGAGTGAAGAATTCGCCCGAAGTGATCCCCTCTAACTTTACCGCCTTCCGCTGCCCATTTACGATCTGCTGATATGTTAAGGATAATGGGGCAAGGCCTTTGACCATCAGTCCGAAGTTTTCAGTGTCGCCAATGCACTTATGATTTTCCTTTGCTCCAGTTGACGACGACCATGGTTTGAACTTCTTTTCGCCACTAGCAGTGGGATCTGACGAAAAACTGGCACTAGGACATTCAACAACCAAGGCTTCAGTGCGCGCTATTCGAATGTCCATGTTATCCTTGTCGAGAACTCTTTCAAGTCGTATGACACCAATGTGGTATATGTCTAAATTGTAAAGGTGCTGAGTTGGACTTAATTTGAGCTCGCCTGAAGATATTGACTGTTGCGGTCTCGGGCGAGAATTTTGAACCTGGTCATCATTGCTGAGAGGCCAGTCCCCTTCTTCATCTTCCAACCAATCTTCAAGGCTCTTTTGGGTTTTCTTCTGCTTTGATAGTGGATGAAGTTGAGCATGGGTCAAATTTCTCAGAGATTTCTCGCCGGTCGTAAAATTCATTACTGAATACTGAAGTAGATGAGGAATTGAGTTGTTGAATAGGATTGGGATGGAAACAAAGGCGGACCGGACAGCCATTGATAAACAAAAGCATTGACTTGAAGGGTTAAGCTTGGCAGTGCTATGGGGCAGAATATGAATAGTGTGCTTTCCAAGTATATGAGATGATGGGCTGATGACGTCATTCAGTCGGACCTTGTATTCCATGATGGCTGTCTGATAGTTGAACATATCTAGGTGTATGACCGGCAGAATTGTGGATGATTAGGAAGGGACGGTCAAAACAAAAGTCTTGTTAAGAATCAATGATGGCATATGGGAAAATTGAAAGGATATGTATGCTTACTTTTGATCGATTTTGGAAGCACCGCCCATAGGAAGCCCAATTTGAGATGCCAGTTACCGACGAAGAACCAGTTGATGAATACGAGCGTACCGAGAAGCAAAGATCTCTGGATGACATTGTATTTCAAACGAGGTATCCGAAGGAAAGGTATCAGGAAGCCGATTAGCAAAGTGT
Source organism: Puccinia novopanici (assembly GCA_004348175.1). Taxonomy (NCBI): domain Eukaryota; kingdom Fungi; phylum Basidiomycota; class Pucciniomycetes; order Pucciniales; family Pucciniaceae; genus Puccinia; species Puccinia novopanici. The sequence continues at coordinate 8,309 of SMGU01008018.1, forward strand.
CGATTAAGCTCCAATAAATCCATAGTCTCCTTCTGTCGTTGATTGTACCCGACCATATCACATCGATAAACTGGATCAATTTGTAAGCTTGGATGAGGACGAAGGAAGAGACTACGTAGAGTCTCTGGGTTGGTAGGTCGCAAAAATTGGGAGAGATTACGGGTGAACCTTCGGCCATCCTTGAAGGGGAAAGGGATTCTGATTGTGGGTCTTGAATCGAATCGAGTTAGGCTTCGAAATGAAGCAAGACAATATCTAGCCGCACACTTTTGTCTTAGTCGGTCGATCGCGTTCTTAAGCGTGCACCTTCAAACGCCAGCCATACTGCGATACTTGAAGGTAAATCTTAAGAGGAGTACGATGTCTGGTCCACCCTTTGTATCTATCGACGCGTGCACAACAAGCTGCGATCGGAGTATGCAACTATGCTTGAAATATATTGAAATGGCCAAGAGATAATGATCAGTTCCCCGTGCATTTCAATATGGCTATTTCTGAGACTACGATAGAATTCCTTGCTTCACTTACGGTATGTCCTGCAAGGCACGTGTGCTTGAAATCGCCGGTCGTTCGCTCCGGCCTGACCAAGTGGCGCAAACTGGTGGTGGGCCTCAGTGTCCCTGACAGGTAGGTGACATGTGGGAAGCGCACCTTGGGTCGCGGACAGCCTTGAACGGCGCGATCTCCGCGGAAACCTATCCGAGTGCGCGAGCAACCACACTCCAGCCGCTCGGCAGGGCCATTAGGGAGGACACGATTTTGAGGCAGCGCGAGCTACTAACCTTCATAAACACGTTCGCAAAGCGAGCACATCTGGGGGACAACCTCTCTGGCGCGATCCGTGCCTGTGAGGCAAACGGCATCCGTTCTTCAAGACTCTGGTAAGTCGCTTCTTTCTTTTCTTTCTCTCATTCAAGCCCAACCAGCCATTACCTACCCCCTGGCAAACAAACAAAAAACATGTATGATGGATCACATAACACCAAATAGGAAGAGCCCGCTTAGACTTGAACACCTCAGGAAAACCGAGTAGAATCGCCCTCAGCATCATTCTCGTTCCTCGGAGCGGTTATAATGAAGGCCATGGAAAGATTCATCCGATGTATGACCTCTGCAGCATCAACCCTGTCTGACGGACCATCGGTGAACTCTTCTTCCACTAGCTCGTTGAAAGGCTCATTCTACTCCATTGGTGTCCTAGTTCTTGTTGCGGATGACCAGTGTCTTATTCTGAACCCTAAAAACTTTCAATTCCTTTCACTTGACCCATTATCGATGTTGCCAATCAGCGAGAATCCTGACATCACTATCTCTTGTGCTTTTTCCGGTCCACACAGCATCTTGTCGCTCACACAATCACAGGCTAGACCGTCGCAGCGCTGAACCCAGTGTGATGTCATGCCGGAACGACAGGCTCAATGCATTCCGATTCTGCCAATGATAACTCAAATCGGAGCCGGAAGGGCACATGGAAAGAAGCCCACTGCGGATCTCTTGCCCTTCTCAGCGTAACCCGACCTCCCCCAAGCATCGCAGTCCTGTCTAAATATTCGTGTATTTTGTGCTGTATTTTTTTTATTGATCATGAGACGTTTGATCCGCGGCCTGCGCGCGCGCTACCGGTATTTCATGCTGGCATCTATCAGTGTTTTTATTTTTTTGCTCAGTTATGGGGAAGTTCATGCAGTCAAGCATCCACCTCAAATTGTTCTCTACATCGTCAAAGGTACCAAAGCGCCAAGGAGTGAAGGGGTCAAGTGCTACTGCTTGCAGTTACTCTGGTCATTCCCCGCTGTCTTCGGCCCTGCTCAAGGAACTCGATTTTCCTTTTTTTTTCCTGCATTATGAATAGACAAGCTCGTCATGAAAGAAATTCTTCGACCGACTTAAACACGGTCCACATGAAACCAATAGGGGGGTACATGTCTTGACTGTTGGTTGCCATGCTGAAGTATGGTAGACCGCTTATACAGCCTTTCCCACAGCTAATGTACGAGCACTTTCATTGTTTGTTGCATTTTTGTGTAGGCACTAAAATCTTATCCCGAGGGAGCCAGCCAGTTTTGTGACAGATTTTTTATTCTTTTTTTTTTTTTGAAATACGAGGCATTTCACCCTAATTCTTTTCACAAAATGGCTCTTTACACACGCTTGGGGTCAGCCCAGGCATGGTACTATGGGTTGTTACTCGTCGGGATTTATTCCACCCACATGGCCAATGCCACTTTTTGGATATCCGTCCTAGGTATCAAGAAGTTGAGGGCCCTTCTCATCATGCTCCCCTTTCCGTGACCAACATTAATGATTCATACCGGGTCGAGCGAACGAAGGGGCCGGAAAGACTGCGTGAGCATACCGAATCAGACAGAAAGAAAGCTCCCCGATCAGCAAATGACAGTAATACTTCGAAGCTGCAAGACACTGAGCAACCACATAGGCACCAGAAAGACGCGAAATTCATCGCTCTTGATGGGGAAACTCGTCACATTAACTTGGGCGCGATGCTTGACTTGGAAACATCTTTGGAAAAAATTGGGAAAGGGGAGGCGCAAGAACACGGACCCATTTCAAACACCGTTGGAACGAGAATACGTGTTGGAGAACTTGTCAATGTTAAAAGATATGGATGGGAAGGTTAAAAACTTATGCGTTGAGTGGATAGCTTTGATTGCAAGTAAAATCAAGATCGACGATAAAACCCATTCAGAAACATTCCGATGACACCAATGTCAAGACTTATGATTATCTGCAGCACGTTTGGAGGAATTCTAAATCCAACATGGTTGCAGAAGAGGACCAGCTTCGGAAAATTTTGGGCGAGTATGAAGCTACGAGGAGGATCAATGCATTGCGTCATCAGCTTTATCGCTACACCATAGCCAGAAATTGGGCGATTATCACAAACCCTCATGAGACCATGTTATTGAACAAGAAGTATGATCATGCAGATTTCCGGATGAACAAGAGGCCGCAGACAGATTTTCGGATGAACAAGAGGCAGCAGGCAGATTTCAGCTACTACTATGGCCTTTCAATCATTCCTCAGAAGATTGATGGCCATCTATTGGTCAAAACGCTACGCAGGAAAGAACTCAGCCACACTGGTAGGGCTGCATTGGCAATGATCTTCAGTGAAACTGAGGCAAAAAGACGCGTGGAATTGGATTCTTACCTGGCCAATACAATATATGAAATGAACTGGTGGCCCCAGACTTTCCAAAACAATGTTCCATTAATGGTCTGGATTGCTTATCACTTGTCAAAGTGGGAGATGCACTTCAATTCGGATCCAACTTCCTGCTTGAGAGCTCCTCCGGAGTTCTTTCCATAGATGAAGCATTTGCTCAAGTGCTCGGCGTCATGACTGATCATTCACGGCTCCTACCCTGGACCGAGTCCCAGAACGCGCATGGCTTCTGGCACAGTATGGAGACCTTTACTTTGAACGATTGAAGGAACTCAGCCAGTATGCTCTACATACAGAACACAGAAGCCTCCCTCTCTCAATTGCCAAGATAAATGAAATCACCAACCAACAACAGCTGAGTCCCCGCTATCAGGTTGGCTACGAATTGAAGTGGTGTGACTTGGGCCTGGACCCTAAGAAGCTTGTGCATCTTATGAACCTTAGGAACTCCTTAAATAATTCAGGTGTATATCATTCTCAATATCTGGCTGCTGAAATTTCTAGGTTATCACCCAGTGAATTGGATGCTTTCAAGGCTTGGCACAGGGATATAACCTCCCCAGTCCAAAATGATTGTCCCTCTATTGCTGGCATACTTCTGACAAAAATGGAACTCAAGCTCCATTCATGGGCTTTGAAAGTTTGTAAATTAATATTGAACATCTATTATCCTGATAAATCAGACTAAGACCTATAGCCATTTTTCCCCAGCCCAATAACTATCAGTCCATGATTTCTAGGCTTCTGATTAATTCACTGGTCCCTGTGCTGAAATTTTAGACTTTTTCTTTGTTTATGCCTATTACAAAGTCATCCCCTACCACCATAAACCACATTATTATTTCCAGAAATCTATTTCAATTCCATTTAATTACTTGGTGGAACTCACAGGGCTTCTTCCCAAAGGATTAAGTACAAGGAGAGGCTTTTCTGGAGAAACTCACTACAAGTGCCATCATTTCATTGAAGAAGCTTTCAGGGAATTTCTGGAAGAGCTCCCCCAGATAGATCTAACTATATGTAGAGAAAATAATTTCTCTACTCACTCATTTCTCCTCTTCAGTTTTAGAACTTCTTGAAGCCTGTCATTTGTGCATGATTTTTGATCACTGGTTGGAATAATAATTTTGTTCCACAAAAACCCTCACCACCAGGAAGATCTGAAAAACTGGCAAAAGTCAACATTCAAAATATAATGGCCCTTTTCACTTTTGCATGTCAACTGCTTCAAGTTAGGCAAATTCTTTGTGAGGTCCAATTAAAGCAATATTTTTATTTTTATTTTTATTTTTGAGGGTTGCTTCCACAAAAGCACAGTTCAGCTGTTTGTCTGAGAGTTCTAGGTATATTGAGAATATGGGTTGTGGACCTCAAAGCTTGGTGTGAAAATTATTCAAGTGCTTTGTCATCCAGACTGGATTAAAAGCTGGGTGCTTTGTGGATGAAATCTGGGATCAAACTTTGCATTTGTGATCAATTTAACTAGATACAAAAGAATACAGGATTGATTTTGAGTGAAACCTAGCTTGGAGCCACCTGAAAACATAATTCATGTCTTGTATGAATACATTCACACCAGGGATAGCTCCTTGGCACTTGCCATGGAAATGCCAACCAAAAACTGGAATTAACTGGTTCAAATGTTCATCACTTGCCTCAAAATTTCCACACACCAGAGGCTTATTCAAGGAACCCATTTATGCCTTTGCATATATCACTCCTTTTTTCCAAAATTGTTTCAGAAAGGAGTTGTATTAAAATGGAGAATTTAACTGAAATTTTTTTTCCAAATGCTGTAGCATTAGCAGCGCTACAGGGCCGCTATGGTACAGTGCTTGTAGCAGCTGTTTTCCACTACAAAGCACTGTAGCGCAGCATAGCAAGGCCTTTTTGTGGCCTTGCTCCGTTAGCATTAGCGCAAAAGCACTAACAGCAACAGCAAAAGCCACTAGCTATTAGCAGTTTTACGCTATTGTAACACTACTGTTAGCATAGTGGCTTACTGTTTCTTGATCCTAAATCAATTTAATTCAAATATTGTCCCAGATATATTGATGTAAGCTCTCAACCTCCTTTGTGTTTCACAAAGCCTATCACTAATTAAATAAGTTCCCTCATTGTATATATAGGCTGGATTTTTCCTTTTCGTGGCGCAGAAGAGAGCCCTGGATTGATTTCCCCTCTCTCCAAGCCAGTTAAGACATTCTGATTTCCTTGTATTCTTTCATTCTTTTTACTCATTTAATATTTTCCTTCAATTTTCATATGTTAGAATTCTGATGATGGCCCAAAAGGGTTTTCTTTCTTTCTTTTTTTCTTTTGCACTCTAGGCCCTCAAATCAGGCCAACTTTACACATTGTAGTTCTTCCTTTCCCCATCAGAAATACATCCCAAACTTGGTTCTGAGCCCATGAACATGAGACATTTTCCATTGGAGTCCCTCTCATTAGTTGTTCCAAGTCCCTGAGAATCCTGTGCTCTTGTTCAGTCTCCTCTTGCCTCAGGCCATTATTCCTTTAGTATCATGAGAGATCCCCAAACTGATTTGCACTCTCCATGATCCAGAAATACAATATAACTTAGTTTTAGAGAAATTTTCTATCTGTGTACCCTCAAAAAGAGCTAGTGAAGAGCACAGTTCTTGAAATTACTGTGAGAATTTCGGGGCGTCGTTGTGGTGTTCCATTTGCGTTACAATGCCAAAAGCACATGGCAGAGGTATTGTGAACAGATGAGTACATGCACAGGACATTCTTTACAAGAGGAGGAAGTGTTATCATGGCTGGGCTAGGATATATACACTACATATGGACAACAATTACACGGATTGGGGGAGTGGCAGAAGGAAATAATTATGTGAGGAGGAAAAGGGAGGAAGGAGGAAAGTGGGAAGAGAGGCTGAGACCCTGAAGATTGGATGAGGAGGATTGTGGTGGAGTGTTTCAGCAGCAAGGAGGTGTTTGAGGTATGAAACAAGACACAGGAGCAAATGCAGGTACCCCGGCTTGAAACAAGTACCAGGATCACATGTATTGTTCTGTAGGTGGCTTTGGAATGTTCTGGCACATGATTAAGCACTTAAAAGTGACATCATGCTGTGCAGAATATGAAATCATGCTGTGCTTAAACATGTTTCAAGTAGAGCATGACCAGCAAAAATCCCTCATGGAGCTCTCCCTGCAGCAAAAATCCCTCACTCTTCAATATAAAAGAAGGGCTTTCCCCCTCAATCTAACTTTTCCACACTGTCTCAGAGGAGCCTGTCCTGATCTACCAGTTAGTAGCTTGTGGTTTGTGGTTAGTTAGTTAGTGTTATTAGTAGTTTTGGACACTGTCTCAGAGGAGCCTGTCCTGATCTACCAGTTAGTAGCTTTGTTAGTGGTTAAGTGTCTGTTAGTAGTAGTAGTGTCTGTTAGTGTTATAGTGGTCAGTCTGAGTAGAGTATTAGTTAGTAGTAGTAGTGTTAGTCAACTTTAAAGATAGTAGTAGTAGTAGTAGAATATCACCAACAAGAAGAAGAATCAACAACAAGAGATAGTAGTAGTAGTAGTTAGACTTTATATATATATACTAAATCCCACTGGTTATTATCCATCATCTGGAGTAGTGTTAGGTCTGTTAGAGTGTTGAATAAGGTGATCTAGGTCTGATAGAGGCTACTATACATAACTCTTTCTTGTAATCAGCCATCTTTATTTAAATATTGATTCAAGATTCCTTATATTTGTGTAGTACTATTAGAGGGGCAGGTCTTTCAAACCACCCGTCAGTTGTGTTAGCTTTACTTAGTTGTGCAATTTATTTCCCCTCAGAGGATCTTTACCAAATATTATTATTTGTCCCACAGGAGTCCCACATCGTCTCCTTCTTATTTAGATAGAATGGATAAGGGATTGAATTGCAGCTTCAAAGATGAAAACAACTTAATAATAACACTACTGTGATTCTTCAATAATATTTTTCAGATCAAAGGATTGGTGGTTTGGATTGGAGTTTTATTGGAGGAGGGTTGTCGTAGTGTGGTGTGTCTTGAAGTTGATGAAGATGTTGGTTTGAGTTGATTTTTGATGCAGCAGATAATCAATGAGATGAAAAGTTTCAGAACTTGATCTTCAAAATTGGAGTATTGGCACTCCAGAAACTACATCCTACTCCTTTTACGCTCAGGACGTGCTTCAGTCAAAAAATCTTCTGTGGTGCAGTTGTCAATATCACCAACACCCTCCTCAACTGTGCTACAGATGATTCATCCTTGACAATTACTTGGAGGATTCACTATAAAAATAATTATATATATATATATATATATATTATAGTAGCTACTTTGGCATTTTTATTTAAAATTCTCAACAATCCAATTTTTATTATTAGTCACAAGGGGACAATTACTAGTGGCACTGGGTTTCAAGTTCCATAATCTATTCATCCATTTTTTCTCAGAACATAGCACAATGTGTTAACAAGTTTTAACAAAAACATGAAAAATACCATAAAATATCTGAAAAAACAAATTAGAAAACATATGTATGTCAAATTCAACCGCACCAGAACCCCAGATTAATTAGCCCACCTCCATCAAAAGAGGAGCTCAGACAAAAACCACTTAAACTAAAAATATTAAGTACATTCCCAGCATGGACAGTGGTTGAGTGACACAGGACAGTGGTTAGTCATACAGCAGTTACATGCTTTTTTTGTAAATTTATGTCACATTTTGCATCACATTTGAACCTCTGTGCTCATCAACCATGAATGGCCACCTTCATATTTCAAAAATCACATATATTTTCTTTAGTGCACAAAATGTGATGAAATTTACCAAATAAAATCATGTAACCACTGTATGACTAACCACTGTCCCATCTAACTCAACCACTGTCCATGCTGGGAATGTAATTAATTTTTTTAGTGTTAGAGCTAAGTATTAATTCACTTTTGATTTTGAGGAATAAACTATTGGTTGAGACCAAGAAAATCTGTAAACTTTTTAGGCTGTATCAACACTCTCAAATTACAAACTAGATAATTTTCTGGGGGTATCAATTTAAATTGAAAAAAAATAGATTCTGTCAGAATTATAAAAAGAATTGAATGCAATTCAAATATTTTATTTGATTTAGATGATTAAGTTTTTCATCATGAAATGATATTTATTTTTTTGTGCTAAAACCTTTTTGATCTTATCAGTATTTAAATTTTTGATGAATATTAGTGTAGTTTGGGAAATCAATGGAAGATAGACTAGTCTTTAACTTGAATATTCTTCATTTGAATGCCATCAAAGTTGAGCTCAAATCTGAAAATGCTACAACAAATTCCTGGGCCATTTCATCAACTTTGTTCTCAAGATTTTTCCTGTTGGTTTTTCCAAAATTATCTGTTCACATGGCTTACCATCAACTTTTTGTTCATTCAAGTTTTTCTGAATTCACCGGTTTATGCTTCCCCAAAATCAGTGCCTTCAAAATAGCCTTCTTCCTCCACTCTAATTTTGGTTTCTGCTTCTGCCCTGAAATGCTCCCAGATAGGCAATTTGCTACTCCCATCTTTGGAATTTAGGATTTGTTATTTTAATGTTATTCTGGCTTTCTTTAGAAAATGAACTGATGAAAAGTAATGAGGCATCCTGCTTTTTTTTTATGTTTTCATTGTCTACCAGGTATTTGAGGATTGCAGAGAACTTCCCATAGTAAGTCTTTTATTCCCTATAGTTTTTTAGGCCACCATTCTTGGAATATTCACTGGCTAATTAGAGAAGATCATTTGGAGTATAGAGAATATTGTTGTCTAGCTCTCCCCAACTCTCCACCATTTCTTTTTGTAGTTCTGTCCAGTTGCATGTTTCATATCCATTCATTGCTTCCAATTTCAGTTCAAGTTCCTCCTTCCTCACAAATATTCCAATATGGAGTGCCTTATCATAATCCGTGGCTTGGAAGACTTTTGCAACTCGCTCAAATCTAGCCAGAAATTGATTAAAATTGGTTCCATCATAAACAAGTCCTGGCTCCATGATAATCTGGGGTCCAGCTTGGGTATCCACTGAGTCATCACCTGGGCCCATATTGTGAATTCCATAAATATTTGCAGGTCTTTCTTTTTGATTATTTTGCTGCTGAATTTCTGGTCTTTGAGTGTCTGTTTTGTCCAAATCTGATTCCCCTTCTGAAACTGGTTCTCCTCATTTCTGTTTTTGTTTCCCTTTGGTGGAGGTAATTTTCCTGATGTCCAATTCATTCCAGAAGAAGATGAACCTTTTCCAGGTTTCATAGAAATTGACTGAGTAAATCCATCTTCCATATGTGGAATAATTCCAAATGGTGTACATAAATTCAATCCCATCTTTTTGATTTTTCTTGTTGTTTTAATAAAATTTGTATTTTTAGATATTCATTCTCTAATATCCCTCTGATTTTCTTCAATAAACTAATCAAAAATCTCTGGAATTTTCCAGGGCAAGTTGGGGGTTTCACACAGTAACAGATCTAGTAGCTGGGAGTGTTCTTCTAACGGGATCCAAGTTATCCAAACAAGGTATGGTTACCTCCAAACTTTGATCAATAACCAACTGCTTCCTTTGAGTTTGCTCCAGACTTCTCTTCTAACGGGATCCTAGTTCCAGATAAGGTAGGGTTGCCTTCAAATTCTGGACTGGCAGCTTCCTTCAAAATAATCTTGTCAGAACTGGTTGTTACAAATCTTCACTTTCAGAGGTATAGTAGTTTTCTTCTCTAGATAAGGTTTTTATTAACTGACTAGTTGATCAGTCCAATAGATTAATGTTCCACAAGGTAGAGGCCAGGTAAGTTTGATAAGGTTCCTTGCCAAATTCTACAGTTGCTAGATTTGATGATATTCTTCTTTTTGATTTGTTGTCCTCAGGAATTTATTTTTTTGTCAATCAAAAAGAGATCCTATCACATTGGGGACTCCCTGGTAAGACTCAAAAGTTATATTTAAAATCTTTTGTTGAATTTAGAAATTTATGATGGAGTTGTAAGCTCTGCCTTTCTATACTCTCAGAAAACAAGACCACAATTAAGGTAAGCTTGGAAAATTTTATTCAAGTGATAGTGATTATGTTCAAGATGAATGTTTTATTAATGTAATATGTGAGTGTTGTTGCTTTAGAATGGATTCAAGATTGAGGGTGACAGTTGAATTCTTCAATGATGGCTTTCTTGATGTTTGGTTGTTTATGACAAGAGTGGGGATTGAGCAGAGGTTGGGATTTACCAAGGATGAATGAGGCTAAAAAATTTAAGAATGCATGGATGAAGAACTTGTTGAGAAAGGTGGATGTAAATTGTGTGGAGCAGATGCTTCAACCAGTAATTGAACTCAGGTCCTTTGGTAGAGGGTATAAAAGTAAAGAAAGACTGGGTTGAGTATATGGCAAAATAGCCTAGTTGGGCAAGGACACTGTGAGAGTAGGTGCGCTCAAGTGGGCTATAGCCATGCGCCTTTTGTATAAGATGAAACTTGTTATATATATATTGCAATGAGATAATTTAGTATATCAAGTGGATAAGGGTTTATAAGGTTAATTTTTCAGGATACTAAAAGATGGATGAGTTGTGATCAGTGACCATAAGAGTGGATGATGGGATGATGAGTACAAATGGAAGGCCAGAAGACCTCCTTATATAGTAAAAATATGAAAGATTTCACAGGTTTACATGTCACAAATTGAGGGATTATTGCCAGTCTAAACCCAGATTAGATGGGATTTTCTAGACTAAATGCAGATTTGGAGGCATGGAATGGTCTCTCACCCACAATGGAACAAAATATAATGAAATAGAATAAAATAGAACTAGAAAAATGAATAAAAACAGGAGGTACATAAAAGATAATGAATAAGAAGAAAATGAATAAAATGGGTGGAAAATTGTATGCAATATGCATATGGACTGTAAGAGTCTGGGAAAAATAGTAAATCCAAGAAAAGGCTGAAATCCATGTATCTTTCACTCTATCAGAGATATGGAGGTGGTTCCAGTGGGTGACTAGGGGTTATTTTGTTTGTGGAGTAAATTTTTGAGGTTATTTTTTAAATTTTCCCCTTGAAAAACAGGAAAATAGACCACAAAACCTACCAAAATCAGCCAGGGCTGGGAATGTGGTGGCTGTGTCTCATCCTATCCCTGAGGTCTCCATGTCGTCCAATGCAGTGAAGTGGGATTCAAATCTCAACTTGGGGTGCTCTATCTCCATGACACCATACAAGCAGTACATGATGTTGGCCAAAACAGACAAGACACCAGTCTGGCTTGCTGATCACTCTCTTGTTTCAGAAACGCACAAAGTTCTGGCCCATGTTCCCCTTGACTTCAAAACCACCATTCCTATGCTGGTAATTCCAACTCTCTACACCATGAGGGCCCAGATGTCAGTTGCTAGCAACCAAAATTGATGAAGCTCTGGTTGAAGCTCCTCCCTTTCTGGAGGCACTCCTTTGTTTTTAGTCACTGCGCACTGGAATTTAGCCAGGATCTTGAATCTAAATTTGCTCTGAGCTCCTGAATGTTGCTTTCTAGCAAGCAACACAGAATTTTTGTGGTGCTACAAGCTGCTTCTTTCTGTGGCAGGCCTATGAAATCAAAACCTCACAGTGTTCTTTGACTCCACCTCCTGTAAAATCTTCAACAACTCCAATTCCCATACGAAAGGCAGCCCATGAGTGGGGGAGAGCTACAGAAAAGTAAATCTTTTCTTTCTTCCCACAGACAAGGTATAAAAATCTTACTATATTGCCTCACCTGCCACTGTCGTTGATCCCTCCCTGCTGGGCTATCATCTCCTTTTCTCCCACATAGGCTTGCAACTTCTGAAGAAGCTATTGGCTACCC
>SMGU01008019.1:0-21721 GCA_004348175.1 Puccinia novopanici
CTGTTGTTGCGCCTCTCATCGATGATCTGTTGTTGCGCCTCTCATCCGATGATCTGTTGTTGCGCCTCTCATCGATGATCTGTTGTTGCGCCTCTCATCCGATGATCTTTCTCCCGAACTCTGTGGTACTTCTTGGATGGATCGACAGGCCGGACAACTTGCTGGAAGATCCTTTTTTTTTAGTTGCGTACCATTTGTTCAAACACGATCGATGAAATGTGTGGCCGCAATCTGTTGATTTATCCGCCAATGGCAATGGATACATAGGTTGGAGACAAATCAAGCAACCCCCGGCTAAACTGCTTAACATCATCACACCACGAATGAGCACAATGTGAAGGTCGTACCCAACAGTGCAACTGATCAGAAGCAAAATCACCTACGCATCGCTTCGCATGAGTTTTCGACAGGTTTCCTGCGCGCTCAGGACGAAAAACCACTGGGGAGTCCAAGACTCTAGCTTGATTAGGCTTCGACCAAGGATCTTCTGGTAATAATGCTTCCAGATGACCGGATGGACTGGAGAGTCCATGTGCCGATGATTCACGGGCTAAGGTGAGCTGCATTATAGCGACTTGAGCAAGCTTATGATGTTACGGGAGACCACCATTAATTGATACAGCTGCCAATTTGAAGGAACCTCTCAAGATAGCCGACAAATCACCATGTTTACTCACAAGGAAGTTTATCCAGGTCGGCGCCATTCCTAGCACGGTATCTTCAAGGAAACACTTCAATAGATGAGAGGTAATTTAATATCCTAATCAGACGTCTGGTATTCCGGCTTTTGTCGGTGACGCACACATGGTAGCACGATGTCTGTCACCCAGCCAGAGCGAAGGGCGAGACAGACGCTCCCTGCGCTGGTTGGGATACCTATCCTGTGACCCGATGTGGCTAGGTATGCTGTTGGTCCCACCGTAGTGAAACGGCAAGCCATCCGCAGCGGAAATGCTTCGCTACCTCGCTGCCTGGTTCCAACCTTTCTACACCTCACCGCAGTTGGGTTGTGGTAGTGTCAGAAAGAAAGGCTCCACCGGGACTACCCGGGAAAGAGCTAACTCCTAAGTTAATGAAGCTCCTCCTTGTCGGAGGCCGGGGGCGCCATGCGCGTCGCGAAGCGAGGGTGGCTTCGCGATGCGCATGGCGCCCGGCCTCCGACAAGGAGGGGCTTCATTAAGTTAGAGAGAGAGTGTGTGCTTACGTGTTGTCTGCATGAACGCGTCTGCCGGAGGAGGATTGGTACTGATTGGTATCTTGACAGTATTTACTCTAGGAGCTGCGCTGCTGGACGACTGCTGGAATTGCGCGCCGAGTGGGACGATCGATATTGGCCCGCGCAGAGCTGGCACCGACACGACGCCCGGGCATTTTCCTACATTGTCCAGGTTTCCCGTGGACCAGGAGGAGACAGATACACAGTTGTTCACCCCTCAGCTTGACAGTTCTTGGTTGTGCGGAGCGGAGGAGCTGCGTGCGCAGATCTAGGGCTTATTAGCTTATAAACCAGCCCCTCGTTGGGGAGGGTGACGTTAACCAAGGGAAGCAATACCAAGTGATGAGTTGTTGACAATTCTCAAGACCACCCGTTGCCGCCATAATGATTACAAGGTAATCTCAACTTTTGGGACTGTTGAGCCAACTTGAGTTAACCCCACACGAGCCGCCTCAAAGGTGCAATGTATTGACGTAGGTACAGAAAAAAAAAGACAAGGACACAGAGACAATAAAAAAAAAACGAAAATTTGGTTGTTTATAACTGTTGGGTAAGGGAAAAAGGAATAAAAGTAATGAAGATAAGAAGGGTTACCAATCAGTGATACTTCCGTCGGCCTCGCTACAGACGCTGGTCTTGAGCAGTTTGGATTCAAGCGTGGTCACTGGCACAACCTCCGCCACTTCCTGATCTTCCGGCTTTCCTGCTAAGCCGTATAGGTGCGGCAGTCTTTGGCGAAGATGTAGAAGAACGTGTCGATTGATTTGTTCGAATTCTGATGGGACAGTGCAAAACGGCTCTCAGTTGGCGAATCTGCTTTGAACAAAAGGAAGAAGTAGTATAGCTTCATCAGTGTACCAACCTAATAAGAAGCCGTCGTGACCATCGGTACTTTCAACAACGACTAAGCGAGCATCGGGGATAGAGTTAGCGAGTTCCTGTTGCTCGACCAGTGTGAACAAGCCGTCAGAGTTAATAGCGACAACCAAAGCGCCGGGAGGGATGTTGAGCAATGCGGGCGCTCCTTGGCGTCCATGGTCCACATCATGGCTGTCGAGTTTGCGGGTGAGATGGATATAACAATTCGCATCGAACCGCCCCACGAACTTATCTCCTTGATATCTCAGATACGATTGGGCAGAAAAGATTTGACAGGGGGACTTGATCGCATCCATCTCTGCTGATGAGGAAGAGGCGTCGTTGTTTGATGGTCGTCGCTCTGACTGCCGTGTGGGGACCGCTTGCGATTGGAGACGATGACCATCGTTGTGCGCTGAAAGCGCCTCTAGAGTGGCTTTCTCAATCAGCTGCTCTTGCTGGGTCGAAGGCCTGGAGGAGCCTGTGCCGTCAGAGTTCCCATTCGTTGCAGAGCTACCAGACGGGCCAGGCTTAAGCAAGACTTGCTTTCGACCAAAGCGAGATTCAAAGCTATCACGGCTGCGATAGGTGAGTAGGGCGGCCATTCGTGCTGCTGCGAGTCCAATCGCTGGAGGGTCATCCTGATCGTAGTAGCCATCAAGATACTTGGGATCCGAGTAGATGGACTGTCGTTGGGCTTCGCCCCAGCTGATCCCCAGGCGGAGTGTCTAGGACAGGTAGCTATTGGGACGATGTTGAGGACGTATCCAGGAGGGGTACAGAGAGGCCATTCGAGGCAGGTCATGCCGCCCATACTGCCACCAATGACGACCGAGACGGTTCGGACGCCGAAGTGATCCAGTAGGATTTTTTGGAGGTTGACATCGTCCCTCATCGTGGTAGGAGGGAACTCGGGCCCCATTTCTTCCCAGTGTTAGGATTGATGGAGACCGGCGAAGCGCTGCCGTACGGTGAGCCGAGTGCATTGGCACAGAAGATGAAGTAGCGGGTCGGGTCGAATACCAAGCCTGGACCCACGAGTGGTCCCCACCAGTCCTCTACATCAGCCGATCCAGTCAACGCATGGCAAATCACCATGCAGTTGGTTCCTTCGGCATTCAGTTCGCCCCATGTACGGTACGCAAGTGGGACCTCGGTCAACAGGACTCCAGAGGTGAGCTTGAACTGGGAAACGAGGGCGATACTCTGGTTGGGTGTCAAATGAGTGAAGGGCGTCTGTGGGGGACTCTGCGGAAAACTAACTTGATTATCAAACGAAACACAACTCAGCACAAGGAGGACAAGTACATTGAAGTGTGTGGAATGGAATTGCTAACTGGTTGTTCCTGCTGGCTGCATGTCCAATTCCGGGTGGGGCACGGCGTTCCGAGTGTGAAGTGTGGTACAGATAATGAGGCGATCAAGATGGGATGGTTGTCGGTGGGTGGTTGTACAACCGATGTCGCAATACTTGAGGAGGATGAGGTGCTGAGTGATACATGGCTGTCATCTTCGACAAACCCACAGTCTCACAGAGTGTGTGCAAGACTGCAGCAACACAAATAAATAAAAAAGAGCCACTTTACATCAAAACATAATGAAGTACAAATATCCGAGGTTTACAATTCCCAAAGCAGCAGCAACAAGGGAATAAGAAGAGAAACACTGAGGAAGCCCGAATCTTATGGTGGTCAAACATCTATGTCATATAACTGAGCTCTATTAAGAACATAGTAATAATAGTGATCAATTGAAAGGGTGAAATCACGTTCGGCTTATGAGGATGAACAGATAATATAGAGAGAACAAGAACAAGAAGAGAAAAAAAAGCAAGGATCGGGGTATGTTTTTCGTCAAGTTGAAGACGACGATTACTCTTTGGAGAAAGGAGGAAATGAGCAGAACGCATCTGGAGGGGCAAATGGCGCAAGGCGCGATGAGTCAAGAGTGAGAGAACGAAGAACATATGCTGAGAAGGAACGGACCTTGGATGAAGGTCACAGACCAAGTACCTTCCTGCTTGGTGAAGATGGAATAACTGTATTCGTAGATATCGGTGATGGTCTTCGACTCCAAGATCCTCGAGCCCCCACTCTGTCCTTGCTCGTAGTTCTTCATCTTGGAATGCTCATTCGTCTTTTTCGCCGATGATGTCGATGTCCTACTCTGGTCTGATACAGTCCTGATGTATGTAAATGAAAACGGTGGCGTTCCTTCAAATGTGAAAATTATTTCAGACTAAACGAAAAGGATAGAGAAATCCATTCAGTTTTTTGAAATTCCTGCATTTATCGCTGTTTGTTTTAACTGTCAAGAAAAAGAAAATTCAACTTAACTTGATCACCTTCCCTGATATCTTCAATAAAATATCGACCGGAGGAGATTTTAGCGACAGGTAAGGCTTGATAGCGCGTTGGAAGTTGAGCCTAGAATTGCAGACATCGTTAAGACTATTGTGGTTGTAATAGAGAGCAGAATCTTGGGTAGAGGTAGCAGAAGAGGAGGAAGAGATTTCGAGTAATTTGAACAGTCCGGGTTCTTGGGCCAATCTAGAAAACTTGGATTGTGATTGAGAGTTGACGTTGATTTTGGATTGATGTCCATTGAACTCATATTTTATCAACCAAGGCGGAGACCCTTTTAACAGAAATTCCAGATTCTCTCCCACACAGTAGTAGGGCTTGTCGTTGATCGGCTTGATCGACGCAATCTCTGCTACTTCAATTGTCACCGACGATGGTAGATTCTGTTTTTTCGAAATATTATCCGATAGTGGGACGGACTGGGTTGAGGCGGTAATCGATTTACATTTACTGGAATCCTCTAGCGCTTTGATCTTGATCAAATGTGGCGATGCGGAGCTGAACTTGTAAGGTAAATTCAACAAGCTCGATTTGGATTCTAACTGAAGCTTGAAGTTTTCCGAGATCTGCGTCACTTGGTTTTTCACTTCGATGTCGACTTCAAATGGAGCTTGACCCGTCAACTCAATCTTGACGCCCTTGTTGGTTTGGGCCGACAAGCTTTCTTCAACGCAGTAGGTCGTATGGGGTAGAATGTTGAGAACGCCTTGAGGTGACGCAAGTACTTCTTGTTTTATTTGAATATCTCCGCTCCTTTGTGAATTCAATAATCGGACGCGCTTGGGGTGCTGTAAATGTGATCGTTCAAACTGTGGATTGTATAGACGTATTCACCAGGCTCCAGTGTCTGCATGGGAAGTGTCCCGCTAGTCTTGAGGATTTGGATGGTTTTGGAATGTTTGACAACTTTTTCACCTCTTCCAAGAGGTTTTCGAAGCACCGAATAGTTGATAGAGAAGGGAGGCGTCCCTTTAAAAAAAAAGAAAGAAGGGAAATAAACTTTTCAACAAGAGTTACACGGACGGGAGGCTCGGAAGTTATTTACCTTCGAGAGTCAATTCGACGCTATCATCCGTCATTTCACAGACTGCCGGCTTGATCCAAACGCCACGAATAAGGTCACCAGAGCTTTGAGGTGAAATCATCAGACTAGGCTTAGGTATCCACTCCAAATAAAGGTCGGGTTCTCGACTGTACCGGGACAATGTCGATCGCGATCTTTTGAGTGTGTATTTACCTGCTTGATCAACAAGGAGGTCATCGTTTGAGCCGCGGACTACTTTCTCAATCGGTTGATCAGAATCATTGTGCAAGTATTCAATTGTCCAAGGCTATATGATCACCAGAGTCGAAAAACAGAGCGACGGGCGATAGAGGGGAGATCAGCAAAGTCAAGTCTTCTGTCTCAAGTACTTAGTGTACTGATACTTACTCCATTACCGGTAAGGCGCATCGGAAAAGCGACCATGTCACCCTCGCGGGCAATAATTTTACGCTCCTTCTCAGAGCCGTAAAACTTCAATGTTGGCTTTGTACGATGAACTTCAATGTTAAGATCTGAGACGGTCAAGTTCCTCAAGCAACCGTTCCCGTCTTTGATGCTGATCAATGTCACGATAAAGCTCCCGCCTTTCTTGACATATTTCTGTGGGATCGCAATGTCTAACGTAGCATAACTGGATGAAATGCCACCAATGACTTGCGGTTTTTCACCCAGGATTTGGTAGGTAACACTATATGGTGGGGCTCCCTGGGTACAAAATAGTAAACGTAGGTTTCTGCTTGGTATTAATAGTAGGACGTAATACAATGTTTATGGAAATAACATACTTTAAGCTCAATGTCCGCCTCGACACTCTCGCCACTACAGCTCCATATATTCTCATCCCTGCCTCCACGCACGAATCGAGCATGCGCAAGGGGTGAACAGTCTGCTTGATCGTCTTGCCGACGATCTCTACGCCTTGATAATATTGGTCGTCCAACCGAACAAAGCTGTATTCAAATTGTCCGGGCGAGTCTGGCTGGATGAGAAGTTCATCTCGACTATGTTGGATAACTTTAACCTTTGCTTGCGGCTGTCTTCCAACTTGTGAGATCAGGTAATGCAGCCTAAACGGCGGCTTTCCCGTCAAGAGTAAGTTGGCTTGAAGTCCGATTTCACCTGAACACTTGTCGGTAATCGATGTGAAATTCAGATCAATCGTTGGAGTTGGTTGCTCGACAACTGAACATATGGAAGGCACTAGCACGTCACCCTGGCAGTAATTTCCATGTAGAGAAGTAATTTCGTATACGCCAGCTTCCTTTGCTGTAAACGTTTTCTCCAATTCATTGAAAGCCAACTCTTTTACCCAAGCGCTTGAAGGATTCGATTCTGAGGGGTGAATGATTTATTAGGCTTGTACGAGAGTTTCACCTTCCATGGCGGGTCAGGCCTATCGCCTTGTTGTTGTATCGACATCCTCAAGGATACACTTTTGCCTTTTAATAAGCGCAAAGGCTCATCGTCCGTGTTACCGCAGTCAACGAAATTAATCTGGCCTCTAGAGTGCACTTGAACGCTTTTAGAATCTATGAAGTCTTGCCGGGCGAACATAGAAGAGGCCTCCCGTGTCTTATCGAAATCAAACCGATGTCCACACGCGTCCTTCAAACTGTCAAGTTGATATGTATGTCGACCCGGTATCGCCAAACTAACGTTCAGGGGGATTTCGATTGAGTGACTTTCAGCCCAAGTGTATTCAGGACGATGAGATATCGATAATTTCTCGGCCAGTGTGGAGGTATCGATCGAAGTTAAGGGAGTGAAGAATTCGCCCGAAGTGATCCCCTCTAACTTTACCGCCTTCCGCTGCCCATTTACGATCTGCTGATATGTTAAGGATAATGGGGCAAGGCCTTTGACCATCAGTCCGAAGTTTTCAGTGTCGCCAATGCACTTATGATTTTCCTTTGCTCCAGTTGACGACGACCATGGTTTGAACTTCTTTTCGCCACTAGCAGTGGGATCTGACGAAAAACTGGCACTAGGACATTCAACAACCAAGGCTTCAGTGCGCGCTATTCGAATGTCCATGTTATCCTTGTCGAGAACTCTTTCAAGTCGTATGACACCAATGTGGTATATGTCTAAATTGTAAAGGTGCTGAGTTGGACTTAATTTGAGCTCGCCTGAAGATATTGACTGTTGCGGTCTCGGGCGAGAATTTTGAACCTGGTCATCATTGCTGAGAGGCCAGTCCCCTTCTTCATCTTCCAACCAATCTTCAAGGCTCTTTTGGGTTTTCTTCTGCTTTGATAGTGGATGAAGTTGAGCATGGGTCAAATTTCTCAGAGATTTCTCGCCGGTCGTAAAATTCATTACTGAATACTGAAGTAGATGAGGAATTGAGTTGTTGAATAGGATTGGGATGGAAACAAAGGCGGACCGGACAGCCATTGATAAACAAAAGCATTGACTTGAAGGGTTAAGCTTGGCAGTGCTATGGGGCAGAATATGAATAGTGTGCTTTCCAAGTATATGAGATGATGGGCTGATGACGTCATTCAGTCGGACCTTGTATTCCATGATGGCTGTCTGATAGTTGAACATATCTAGGTGTATGACCGGCAGAATTGTGGATGATTAGGAAGGGACGGTCAAAACAAAAGTCTTGTTAAGAATCAATGATGGCATATGGGAAAATTGAAAGGATATGTATGCTTACTTTTGATCGATTTTGGAAGCACCGCCCATAGGAAGCCCAATTTGAGATGCCAGTTACCGACGAAGAACCAGTTGATGAATACGAGCGTACCGAGAAGCAAAGATCTCTGGATGACATTGTATTTCAAACGAGGTATCCGAAGGAAAGGTATCAGGAAGCCGATTAGCAAAGTGTCGATTAAGCTCCAATAAATCCATAGTCTCCTTCTGTCGTTGATTGTACCCGACCATATCACATCGATAAACTGGATCAATTTGTAAGCTTGGATGAGGACGAAGGAAGAGACTACGTAGAGTCTCTGGGTTGGTAGGTCGCAAAAATTGGGAGAGATTACGGGTGAACCTTCGGCCATCCTTGAAGGGGAAAGGGATTCTGATTGTGGGTCTTGAATCGAATCGAGTTAGGCTTCGAAATGAAGCAAGACAATATCTAGCCGCACACTTTTGTCTTAGTCGGTCGATCGCGTTCTTAAGCGTGCACCTTCAAACGCCAGCCATACTGCGATACTTGAAGGTAAATCTTAAGAGGAGTACGATGTCTGGTCCACCCTTTGTATCTATCGACGCGTGCACAACAAGCTGCGATCGGAGTATGCAACTATGCTTGAAATATATTGAAATGGCCAAGAGATAATGATCAGTTCCCCGTGCATTTCAATATGGCTATTTCTGAGACTACGATAGAATTCCTTGCTTCACTTACGGTATGTCCTGCAAGGCACGTGTGCTTGAAATCGCCGGTCGTTCGCTCCGGCCTGACCAAGTGGCGCAAACTGGTGGTGGGCCTCAGTGTCCCTGACAGGTAGGTGACATGTGGGAAGCGCACCTTGGGTCGCGGACAGCCTTGAACGGCGCGATCTCCGCGGAAACCTATCCGAGTGCGCGAGCAACCACACTCCAGCCGCTCGGCAGGGCCATTAAGGCGGGAGGACACGATTTTGAGGCAGCGCGAGCTACTAACCTTCATAAACACGTTCGCAAAGCGAGCACATCTGGGGGACAACCTCTCTGGCGCGATCCGTGCCTGTGAGGCAAACGGCATCCGTTCTTCAAGACTCTGGTAAGTCGCTATCTTTCTTTTCTTTCTCTCATTCAAGCCCAACCAGCCATTACCTACCCCTGGCAAACAAACAAAAAACATGTATGATGGATCACATAACACCAAATAGGAAGAGCCCGCTTAGACTTGAACACCTCAGGAAAACCGAGTAGAATCGCCCTCAGCATCATTCTCGTTCCTCGGAGCGGTTATAATGAAGGCCATGGAAAGATTCATCCGATGTATGACCTCTGCAGCATCAACCCTGTCTGACGGACCATCGGTGAACTCTTCTTCCACTAGCTCGTTGAAAGGCTCATTCTACTCCATTGGTGTCCTAGTTCTTGTTGCGGATGACCAGTGTCTTATTCTGAACCCTAAAAACTTTCAATTCCTTTCACTTGACCCATTATCGATGTTGCCAATCAGCGAGAATCCTGACATCACTATCTCTTGTGCTTTTTCCGGTCCACACAGCATCTTGTCGCTCACACAATCACAGGCTAGACCGTCGCAGCGCTGAACCCAGTGTGATGTCATGCCGGAACGACAGGCTCAATGCATTCCGATTCTGCCAATGATAACTCAAATCGGAGCCGGAAGGGCACATGGAAAGAAGCCCACTGCGGATCTCTTGCCCTTCTCAGCGTAACCCGACCTCCCCCAAGCATCGCAGTCCTGTCTAAATATTCGTGTATTTTGTGCTGTATTTTTTTTATTGATCATGAGACGTTTGATCCGCGGCCTGCGCGCGCGCTACCGGTATTTCATGCTGGCATCTATCAGTGTTTTTATTTTTTTGCTCAGTTATGGGGAAGTTCATGCAGTCAAGCATCCACCTCAAATTGTTCTCTACATCGTCAAAGGTACCAAAGCGCCAAGGAGTGAAGGGGTCAAGTGCTACTGCTTGCAGTTACTCTGGTCATTCCCCGCTGTCTTCGGCCCTGCTCAAGGAACTCGATTTTCCTTTTTTTTTCCTGCATTATGAATAGACAAGCTCGTCATGAAAGAAATTCTTCGACCGACTTAAACACGGTCCACATGAAACCAATAGGGGGGTACATGTCTTGACTGTTGGTTGCCATGCTGAAGTATGGTAGACCGCTTATACAGCCTTTCCCACAGCTAATGTACGAGCACTTTCATTGTTTGTTGCATTTTTGTGTAGGCACTAAAATCTTATCCCGAGGGAGCCAGCCAGTTTTGTGACAGATTTTTTATTCTTTTTTTTTTTTTGAAATACGAGGCATTTCACCCTAATTCTTTTCACAAAATGGCTCTTTACACACGCTTGGGGTCAGCCCAGGCATGGTACTATGGGTTGTTACTCGTCGGGATTTATTCCACCCACATGGCCAATGCCACTTTTTGGATATCCGTCCTAGGTATCAAGAAGTTGAGGGCCCTTCTCATCATGCTCCCCTTTCCGTGACCAACATTAATGATTCATACCGGGTCGAGCGAACGAAGGGGCCGGAAAGACTGCGTGAGCATACCGAATCAGACAGAAAGAAAGCTCCCCGATCAGCAAATGACAGTAATACTTCGAAGCTGCAAGACACTGAGCAACCACATAGGCACCAGAAAGACGCGAAATTCATCGCTCTTGATGGGGAAACTCGTCACATTAACTTGGGCGCGATGCTTGACTTGGAAACATCTTTGGAAAAAATTGGGAAAGGGGAGGCGCAAGAACACGGACCCATTTCAAACACCGTTGGAACGAGAATACGTGTTGGAGAACTTGTCAATGTTAAAAGATATGGATGGGAAGGTTAAAAACTTATGCGTTGAGTGGATAGCTTTGATTGCAAGTAAAATCAAGATCGACGATAAAACCCATTCAGAAAATTCCCGATGACACCAATGTCAAGACTTATGATTATCTGCAGCACGTTTGGAGGAATTCTAAATCCAACATGGTTGCAGAAGAGGACCAGCTTCGGAAAATTTTGGGCGAGTATGAAGCTACGAGGAGGATCAATGCATTGCGTCATCAGCTTTATCGCTACACCATAGCCAGAAATTGGGCGATTATCACAAACCCTCATGAGACCAAGTTATTGAACAAGAAGTATGATCATGCAGATTTCCGGATGAACAATAGGCAGCAGACAGATTTCAGCTACTACTTTGGCCTTTCAATTATTCCTCAGAAGATTGATGACCGTCGATTGGTAAAGGCGTTACGCAGGAAAGAACTCAGCCAAACTTATAGGGCTGCATTGGCAGCGATCTTCAGTGAAACTGAGGCAAAAAGACGTGTGGAATTGGATTCTTACCTGGCCAATGCAATATATGAAGTGAGCTGGTGGCCCCTCGACTTTCCAAAACAATGTTCCATTAATGGTCTGGATTGCTTATCACTTGTGAAAGTGGGAGATGCACTTCAATTCGGATCCAACTTCCTGCTTGAGAGCTCCTCCGGAGTTCTTTCCATAGATGAAGCATTTTCTCAAGTGCTCAGCGTCATGACTGATCATTCACGGCCCCTACCCTGGAACGAGTCCCCAGAACGCGCATGGCTTCTGGCAAAGTATCGAGACGTTTACTTGGAACGATTGAAGGAGCTCAGCCAGTATGCTCTACATAAAGCACAGAGAAGCCTCCCTCTCTCAATTGCGAAGATAAATGAAATCACTAACCAACAACAGCTAACTCCCCGTTACCAGGTTGGCTACGAATTGAAGTGGTGTGAATTGGGCATGGACCTTAAGAAGCTTGTGCATCTTATGAACCTTAGGAACTCCTCAAATAATTCAAATGTATGTCATACTCAATATCTGGCTGCTGAAATCTCTACGTTATCACCCAGTGAATTGGATGCTTTCAAGGCTTGGCACAGGGATATAACCTCCCTAGTCCAAAATGATTGGCCCTCTATTGCTGACATATTTTGGGCAAAAATGGAACTCAAGCTCATTTCATGGTCTTTAAAATTTTGTAAATTAATATTCAATAACTCTTATCCTGATAAATCAAACTAAGGCCTATAGCCATTGTGCTCCAGCCCAAAATTTTCAGTCCATAATTCACTAGTCTTCTCATTAATTCTCTTGTCCCTGTGGTGAAATCTTAGGATTTTTCTTTGTATTTGTCTATCACACATGAGATGAATCTGAAAGAGGCATGATCAATACAAGCTGTGGCTCCAGTACAATGTAAATAGAAGGAAAGTGCACCATAGCTTTGAAATTCTATGACAAACCTGTCCTGCTCCACAAATTACTCTTTAATAGAAGAGCAACAACTAAGATAACATTGCTCATCAGGAATCATATTGACTATTTACAATGATTTTCATGTTGAGAAATAAAAGATTTGTTGACATGGAATTTTGTTATTTACCTAAGAGCAGGATGACTTGCTCTAAGTAGTCTTAATGCAGTGTGGTGGTCTAATTAGGTTTGAAGTATTGAAATGTGATAAAGGGTCAAACTTTCCACCCCATATACCATAGTTTTAGACATATTTTATCATATTTTTTTCCTTATAAATACTCAAAGCCCCATTTTACTCAGTTGAACCCCCATTGACTAGCATTATCCAGTAGACTGTATTTAGAATATAATTATAGTATATTACATAGTTTGGTTAGATAAATACATATTCTAAATACATATTATAAATACATAGTCTAAAAACATAGTAGATAGTAGGTTTATAAGTACATAATTAGTATCAACCAATCAGGATTCAGCTTTCAGCCATAAGGTTGTGACCAATCAGCTTGCAGGAATAACTCATCAAGTTCTGACCAATTACAACTAATGGTTCAACTCACATATTTTCAGGAGCTTTTCCTGAACACCCCTTTGATGCTGGCCCAATGTGCTTTTGGGTCAGGCCCATGTCAGGCCTATATAAGGCCCACTGGGCCTTCCAGGCCTGCAAAATAAAAACTCAGCAAAACATTCCCCAATGATTTTTGCTCAGTTTGGCACTTTTTTTTTTTTTTTTTGGCTGAGGATGGTCAGTTTGGCACAGTTTGATCAACTTTTGAACAAGTACCAAATTCCCCCCCAATTTTCAAAATTCCCCTTGGGGGGAAATTTAAAATTTTTGTAGTGAAAATACTGAGAGCCAACCACCACCAGTTCATTGAAATGAACAACCACAGCCCCTTCAAGACAACTTTCTTTCAATTGAAAGTAAAATGTAGGGTCAAATGTTGATTGACAGGGACCAATTGAGATGAGAGCTTTGTGAAGCTCAAGATTCCATTCCCATGGAGATTGCTTCAAACTGTAGATTGGGTGGTTAAATTCACACACCCATTCAGGATGCTTGGGGTCCTCAAAGCCCTCATGTTGTTGTTCCATGTAGACAGGCTCTGACAGGCAGCCGTTGAGGAAAGAAGTTTTGAATTCCACCTGGCAAGCTTTCCATCCAAGAGTGGCGGTGAGACTGTAAATTAGGCAAAAAGTCTCCTGAAAGAGATTAGCTGCAAAGAAATCCTCGTAGTCCACACTGTGAACCTGAGTATAGCCCATGCATGGCGACAAGACAAGCCTTCAATTTCTGGATGGAATTGTCAGCATGGTGCTTAATTTTGAACACCCATTTAGATTTAATGATCTTATGCTTTTCCGGTCGTGGTACCAGGTACCACGTTTCCATACCAAGGAGCAAGAGGAACTCCTTGTAAGCAGCCTTAAGCCATTTGTGCTTATTAGGAGATTTAAGCACCATTTTCAAGGTTTTGGGGGTGTCCACATCCCCATCCACCACAGCAGATTTTGACCAAGACCCAAAATTTTCTGGTTGGCATCTGATACTGGACAAGCGTTGTGGAGGTGCAGGACCAGATGATTCATTGAGTTTGGGTGGCGGGGATGGTGGAGGGGATTGTGACTTGGCTGGCACAAGGGGGTTGCATTGCTCAACTGGAGGGCACTGGGCCGGTCTTCTGCCAGTTGCAGTACATCATCAGATTGGGGTGGAGGGGAGGGATAGGATGGAGGGGAGAGACGTGGTGGGGGGGAGGGACAGGGCAGAGGGGAGGGGCAAGGGGTGGATGTAGGTGGAGCAGGTGGAGAGCAGTCTTGCAAGGGGGGAGGAGAATGGATGGAGGCTTGGAGATGAAAATCAAAACAAGGTGCTAGCAGGACATCTAGCAAAGGGAGATCTGGATTTGGAGTCTGCTCCAGAGGAGCTGAAGCGAGTGTCATTGTGGGCCAGGGAAGTTCAACCATAACCTGCTTAGGAGGCAAATGTTAAGATTTTACAACAATATTTTGAGGCAGAGGAAAATATTCAGGAGCTGTAAGATTGGACCAAGGAGCATAATTAAGGTGGGTCTGGAGTAGTATTGCTATAACTTGATGTTTTTATTAACTCTGGCATATGGCCAGATTAAGTAGACTACTACAAATGTTTGAACATGTGGTTGAGCTGAAAAAACAATATAAGCATATGTTAATAAAGAAACTAACATATGGAAGGGGAATTTTAAAATAAAAATGGAAGATGACAGGAATTACAATTTTGTAATGGAAAAATAGCATCAAAAAACTATTGATGGAGTGAGACAAGCATCATAAATTAATGATGGAATACACAGACAAAAAGACATCAAATTTATGATGGAATAGATGAAAAGAATAATAATGAAAGTGGGTTCAAGATTTGAAGGATATGGGATTGAGACTGAAGAGAAATGAGAGCAGAGAGAAAATCAGAATTCTGACAGCAAATTCAGAGGATAGATATAAGGAAAGACGGTATTGTTAAACACCCCATTGCATGTTTTCACAACCAGGCGGTGTTGGAGGTCCCAGACCCAATAGCCATTAGACCATCTCCACTGGGCGCAGGTATTTGAGAGTGTAAAATCCCAAGGCAACCACTACAAACATGAAGTAAATTCCCAACATGGACAGCAGTTGAGTGACATGGGACAGTGGTTAGTCATACATTGATTACATGATTTTTTTTTGTAAATTTTTGTCATATTTTTCATCACAGTTGAACCTCTGTGCTCATCTGGAATGCATTGCCACACCCATATTCCAAAAAGTACATATCTTTCTTATTTTCATTTGGCAACAATGCCTGCCAGATGAGCACAGAGGTTCAAATGTGATGAAAAATATGACAAAAATTTACAAAGAAAATCATGTAACTACTGTGTGACTAACCACTGTCCCATGTCATTCAATTGCTGTTCATTCTGGGAATGTACTTAATGTTTGTAGTGCAACTGCGGCACGCTTTTAGCTCTGCCAGCTATAGCCGTTCAACACTGCAAGGAGATAATATAGCACTTTGGGAGTGTGAAAGGATCTAGTGGTGGGTAGATCATTCTGGAGTTTCACAAAATTTGTGTGTGATATGTATGGTGGAGGGGATGTGTACGGGGAGGTATATGGTTGTAGATGTAGCATTGATGTACATCCCTGGAGCGCTTTTTCTAGTTTAGATGTGCACATAGCACTCCCAGTTGAGGAGCTAAATGTGGTTTGGGGAGCTAAATCTTGTTTACATCCGCAATTTAGCTCCCCCGGTGGAGATGCTCTTACAGTCCACCAGGTAGGAGGGGAGCATGGATTCACGGGCATTGGAGTCCAGCTTTTTTCTGTTTTCCTCAGGAACTTTATACCACAACAGACAGCCAAAAGGATGAAGGCATTTAAAGTCTGGCACAGGTAACCCAAGAATCAAGACTGGAGAGAGAAAACTGACTGGAGTTCACTAGGGAATAAAATTGATAGTAAGAAGAAGATGCTGCAAGGCATCAGCCCAAAAGGTTGTTCGAAGTGAAGAATGGAGAAGGGAACAACAAACAAGGTTTCTGATTGTCCTATTCATTTGTTCAGAAACCCCATTGAGCTCAGGGGAATGTGGAGGTCCAGGCTCATGAGAAATGCCAGACAGACATAGATAGTCTTGAAACTCCTTCAAGATGTACTTGCCTCTGTTATCAGACCACAAGGATAGTGTGGTGAAGCGCCTGTCTTTCTCAAAGGAGGTTCAAAAGAGTTTTAAACACAAGAAAACAGTGGATTGTGATTTCATGAGAAAAACAGATACAAATTTTGAGTAGTTGTTGATAAAGGAAACATAGTATTTATAACCCTCCTGCAAGAATTCTTTGTAGGAACCAAAATCAGAGTGGATAATTTCCGCTGGCTCAGACGTGCAATGAGAAGACCAAGGTTTGAATGCCAGCCAATTCATTTTAGATTGCACGTAGATTGAGCATTTTTGGACATCAATCTCATTCATAACTGGTGGTTGTATCTTGAGGGTAGCCAATAGCTTCTTCAGAAGTTGCAAGCCTATGTGGGAGAAAAGGAGATGATAGCCCAGCAGGGAGGGATCAACGACAGTGGCAGGTGAGGCAATATAGTAAGATTTTTATACCTTGTCTGTGGGAAGAAAGAAAAGATTTACTTTTCTGTAGCTCTCCCCCACTCATGGGCTGCCTTTCGTATGGGAATTGGAGTTGTTGAAGATTTTACAGGAGGTGGAGTCAAAGAACACTGTGAGGTTTTGATTTCATAGGCCTGCCACAGAAAGAAGCAGCTTGTAGCACCACAAAAAATTCTGTGTTGCTTGCTAGAAAGCAACATTCAGGAGCTCAGAGCAAATTTAGATTCAAGATCCTGGCTAAATTCCAGTGCGCAGTGACTAAAAACAAAGGAGTGCCTCCAGAAAGGGAGGAGCTTCAACCAGAGCTTCATCAATTTTGGTTGCTAGCAACTGACATCTGGGCCCTCATGGTGTAGAGAGTTGGAATTACCAGCATAGGAATGGTGGTTTTGAAGTCAAGGGGAACATGGGCCAGAACTTTGTGCGTTTCTGAAACAAGAGAGTGATCAGCAAGCCAGACTGGTGTCTTGTCTGTTTTGGCCAACATCATGTACTGCTTGTATGGTGTCATGGAGATAGAGCACCCCAAGTTGAGATTTGAATCCCACTTCACTGCATTGGACGACATGGAGACCTCAGGGATAGGATGAGACACAGCCACCACATTCCCAGCCCTGGCTGATTTTTGGTAGGTTTTGTGGTCTATTTTCCTGTTTTTCAAGGGGAAAATTTAAAAAATAACCTCAAAAATTTACTCCACAAACAAAATAACCCCTAGTCACCCACTGGAACCACCTCCATATCTCTGATAGAGTGAAAGATACATGGATTTCAGCCTTTTCTTGGATTTACTATTTTTCCCAGACTCTTACAGTCCATATGCATATTGCATACAATTTTCCACCCATTTTATTCATTTTCTTCTTATTCATTATCTTTTATGTACCTCCTGTTTTTATTCATTTTTCTAGTTCTATTTTATTCTATTTCATTATATTTTGTTCCATTGTGGGTGAGAGACCATTCCATGCCTCCAAATCTGCATTTAGTCTAGAAAATCCCATCTAATCTGGGTTTAGACTGGCAATAATCCCTCAATTTGTGACATGTAAACCTGTGAAATCTTTCATATTTTTACTATATAAGGAGGTCTTCTGGCCTTCCATTTGTACCTCATCATCCCATCATCCACTCTTATGGTCACTGATCACAACTCATCCATCTTTTAGTATCCTGAAAATATTAACCTTATAAACCCTTATCCACTTGATATACTAAATTATCTCATTGCAATATATATATAACAAGTTTCATCTTATACAAAAGGCGCATGGCTATAGCCCACTTGAGCGCACCTACTCTCACAGTGTCCTTGCCCAACTAGGCTATTTTGCCATATACTCAACCCAGTCTTTCTTTACTTTTATACCCTCTACCAAAGGACCTGAGTTCAATTACTGGTTGAAGCATCTGCTCCCACACAATTTACATCCACCTTTCTCAACAAGTTCTTCATCCATGCATTCTTAAATTTTTTAGCCTCATTCATCCTTGGTAAATCCCAACCTCTGCTCAATCCCCACTCTTGTCATAAACAACCAAACATCAAGAAAGCCATCATTGAAGAATTCAACTGTCACCCTCAATCTTGAATCCATTCTAAAGCAACAACACTCACATATTACATTAATAAAACATTCATCTTGAACATAATCACTATCACTTGAATAAAATTTTCCAAGCTTACCTTAATTGTGGTCTTGTTTTCTGAGAGTATAGAAAGGCAGAGCTTACAACTCCATCATAAATTTCTAAATTCAACAAAAGATTTTAAATATAACTTTTGAGTCTTACCAGGGAGTCCCCAATGTGATAGGATCTCTTTTTGATTGACAAAAAAATAAATTCCTGAGGACAACAAATCAAAAAGAAGAATATCATCAAATCTAGCAACTGTAGAATTTGGCAAGGAACCTTATCAAACTTACCTGGCCTCTACCTTGTGGAACATTAATCTATTGGACTGATCAACTAGTCAGTTAATAAAAACCTTATCTAGAGAAGAAAACTACTATACCTCTGAAAGTGAAGATTTGTAACAACCAGTTCTGACAAGATTATCTTGAAGGAAGCTGCCAGTCCAGAATTTGAAGGCAACCCTACCTTATCTGGAACTAGGATCCCGTTAGAAGAGAAGTCTGGAGCAAACTCAAAGGAAGCAGTTGGTTATTGATCAAAGTTTGGAGGTAACCATACCTTGTTTGGATAACTTGGATCCCGTTAGAAGAACACTCCCAGCTACTAGATCTGTTACTGTGTGAAACCCCCAACTTGCCCTGGAAAATTCCAGAGATTTTTGATTAGTTTATTGAAGAAAATCAGAGGGATATTAGAGAATGAATATCTAAAAATACAAATTTTATTAAAACAACAAGAAAAATCAAAAAGATGGGATTGAATTTATGTACACCATTTGGAATTATTCCACATATGGAAGATGGATTTACTCAGTCAATTTCTATGAAACCTGGAAAAGGTTCATCTTCTTCTGGAATGAATTGGACATCAGGAAAATTACCTCCACCAAAGGGAAAACAAAAACAGAAATGAGGAGAACCAGTTTCAGAAGGGGAATCAGATTTGGACAAAACAGACACTCAAAGACCAGAAATTCAGCAGCAAAATAATCAAAAAGAAAGACCTGCAAATATTTATGGAATTCACAATATGGGCCCAGGTGATGACTCAGTGGATACCCAAGCTGGACCCCAGATTATCATGGAGCCAGGACTTGTTTATGATGGAACCAATTTTAATCAATTTCTGGCTAGATTTGAGCGAGTTGCAAAAGTCTTCCAAGCCACGGATTATGATAAGGCACTCCATATTGGAATATTTGTGAGGAAGGAGGAACTTGAACTGAAATTGGAAGCAATGAATGGATATGAAACATGCAACTGGACAGAACTACAAAAAGAAATGGTGGAGAGTTGGGGAGAGCTAGACAACAATATTCTCTATACTCCAAATGATCTTCTCTAATTAGCCAGTGAATATTCCAAGAATGGTGGCCTAAAAAACTATAGGGAATAAAAGACTTACTATGGGAAGTTCTCTGCAATCCTCAAATACCTGGTAGACAATGAAAACATAAAAAAAAAAGCAGGATGCCTCATTACTTTTCATCAGTTCATTTTCTAAAGAAAGCCAGAATAACATTAAAATAACAAATCCTAAATTCCAAAGATGGGAGTAGCAAATTGCCTATCTGGGAGCATTTCAGGGCAGAAGCAGAAACCAAAATTAGAGTGGAGGAAGAAGGCTATTTTGAAGGCACTGATTTTGGGGAAGCATAAACCGGTGAATTCAGAAAAACTTGAATGAACAAAAAGTTGATGGTAAGCCATGTGAACAGATAATTTTGGAAAAACCAACAGGAAAAAATCTTGAGAACAAAGTTGATGAAATGGCCCAGGAATTTGTTGTAGCATTTTCAGATTTGAGCTCAACTTTGATGGCATTCAAATGAAGAATATTCAAGTTAAAGACTAGTCTATCTTCCATTGATTTCCCAAACTACACTAATATTCATCAAAAATTTAAATACTGATAAGATCAAAAAGGTTTTAGCACAAAAAAATAAATATCATTTCATGATGAAAAACTTAATCATCTAAATCAAATAAAATATTTGAATTGCATTCAATTCTTTTTATAATTCTGACAGAATCTATTTTTTTTCTTCAATTTAAATTGATACCCCCAGAAAATTATCTAGTTTGTAATTTGAGAGTGTTGATACAGCCTAAAAAGTTTACAGATTTTCTTGGTCTCAACCAATAGTTTATTCCTCAAAATCAAAAGTGAATTAATACTTAGCTCTAACACTAAAAAAATTAATTACATTCCCAGCATGGACAGTGGTTGAGTTAGATGGGACAGTGGTTAGTCATACAGTGGTTACATGATTTTATTTGGTAAATTTCATCACATTTTGTGCACTAAAGAAAATATATGTGATTTTTGAAATATGAAGGTGGCCATTCATGGTTGATGAGCACAGAGGTTCAAATGTGATGCAAAATGTGACATAAATTTACAAAAAAAGCATGTAACTGCTGTATGACTAACCACTGTCCTGTGTCACTCAACCACTGTCCATGCTGGGAATGTACTTAATATTTTTAGTTTAAGTGGTTTTTGTCTGAGCTCCTCTTTTGATGGAGGTGGGCTAATTAATCTGGGGTTCTGGTGCGGTTGAATTTGACATACATATGTTTTCTAATTTGTTTTTTCAGATATTTTTATGGTATTTTTCATGTTTTTTGTTAAAACTTGTTAACACATTGTGCTATGTTCTGAGAAAAAAATGGATGAATAGATTATGGAACTTGAAACCCAGTGCCACTAGTAATTGTCCCCTTGTGACTAATAATAAAAAATTGGATCGTTGAGAATTTTAAATAAAAATGCCAAAGTAGCTACTATAATATATATATATATATATATATAATTATTTTTATAGTGAATCCTCCAAGTAATTGTCAAGGATGAATCATCTGTAGCACATTTGAGGAGGGGTGTTGGTGATATTGACAACTGCACCACAGAAGATTTTTTGACTGAAGCACGTCCTGAGCGTAAAAGGAGTAGGATGTAGTTTCTGGAGTGCCAATACTCCAATTTTGAAGATCAAGTTCTGAAACTTTTCATCTCATTGATTATCTGCTGCATCAAAAATCAACTCAAACCAACATCTTCATCAACTTCAAGACACACCACACTACGACAACCCTCCTCCAATAAAACTCCAATCCAAACCACCAATCCTTTGATCTGAAAAATATTATTGAAGAATCACAGTAGTGTTATTATTAAGTTGTTTTCATCTTTGAAGCTGCAATTCAATCCCTTATCCATTCTATCTAAATAAGAAGGAGACGATGTGGGACTCCTGTGGGACAAATAATAATATTTG
This sequence comes from Puccinia novopanici, assembly GCA_004348175.1. Classification (NCBI taxonomy): domain Eukaryota; kingdom Fungi; phylum Basidiomycota; class Pucciniomycetes; order Pucciniales; family Pucciniaceae; genus Puccinia; species Puccinia novopanici. The sequence continues at coordinate 21,478 of SMGU01008019.1, forward strand.
GTAAAGATCCTCTGAGGGGGAAATAAATTGCACAACTAAGTAAAGCTAACACAACTGACGGGTGGTTTGAAAGACCTGCCCCTCTAATAGTACTACACAAATATAAGGAATCTTGAATCAATATTTAAATAAAGATGGCTGATTACAAGAAAGAGTTATGTATAGTAGCCTCTATCAGACCTAGATCACCTTATTCAACACTCTAACAGACCTAACACTACTCCAGATGATGGATAATAACCAG
>SMGU01008024.1:0-15841 GCA_004348175.1 Puccinia novopanici
CTCCAGATCCAAAGCCTGGAAAGGGATTCATCATTGTAATCATCTAAGCACACAATTCCTACCTCTTGCACTGTTTGAGATTTTGGTTGATTACTGCATAATAAATTGAGTTGAATTCTTCTCAATCCTCAGCAAATCAACATGAGCAACTGACCAAAATAACTGGTCCCTAATGCACCTAGTCCTCTGATCCAAACAACACTTCTAGTCCCAGAAATAATTTGCAAGCCCCGTGTAGTCTGGGTTTGGCTTGTTCTGGATCAGACACAAGCAGAAAATATGTGCTTATTTTGATCCAAACCCTCTCTCAAAAAGGGAAGCAGATTAAATGATTCAAAAAAGCAATCCATGATTTCTACCACAAAATTAATGATCTTGGCAACCCTCCCTGGCAAACTGCTAGACACAGTTTTCTTTTGAGAGAATCTTCCCTGCCACACTGCTACAAGCAGTTTGTGTGGAAGGGAGGGAACCCTCCCTGTCAAACTGCTAAAAGCAGTTTACGTTGTGGGACTCCTGTGGGACAAATAATAATATTTGGTAAAGATCCTCTGAGGGGGATATCAATTGCTTAACTAGTTAAAAGCTATTACAAATGAAGTTTGGTTTGAAAGACCTGCCCCTCTAATAGTACTACACAAATATAAGGAATCTTGAATCAATATTTAAATAAAGATGGCAGATTACAAGACGGAGTTGCTATGTATAGTAGCCTCTATCAGACCTAGATCACCCTAAACAACACTCTTGCAGACCTAATACAACTTCTTATGATGGATAAATAATCCAGTGGGATTGATTTATGTGAAAGGATAACCTCAACCCTAATACTAATACTACTAATCCTACTACACTACAGACTATAGATGCCACCACTAGCTAATGTTATACTAATAATGGACTGTTGTTGACGGAGTTATTGATGACTAATTGCTCTAGAATGTGTTGTTAGAGCCCTTAAAACACTTGTAACCTCCTATTTTTGTTGATACTACTACTACTACTACTACTATGCCTATTTTCCAACCCCCTTCTAAAGCTCAAGTTGTTGCAAATTTCGGGCATGACCTGTCCCATGAGTTGGACCAATCACAGCGGGCGGGTAATAGCTCATATCAGTGATCGGTGCCGTATAATCACCAGCAGACCGGGCCTCTTTTTATGTTGCCCACTGCCTGCACCAAGCCCTTCCATCAAGCTTTCCGAAAAAAAAAGCAATTGACGTCGGCTAAGCTATCCCCGGAAATGGTAGTTATGCCACCTACAACGCAATCCTATTTGAACAATCCTGCCATTACCGGAAGATCATGAGACTGGACTATCACCCTTTCCTGATACTATTCATGCCCGCGCCCATATTCGCATCCTTTTCACAAATTGGACGTTTCCAGATCTTAGTCACTTTCACCGTTTCCGGACTCAAGCTGGCGGCCGGTCTTCCTACTGCAGCTCTATTGTTACACTATTTCCAATTGCGCATGCATTGTATTTTGCAGCAACCCATGAACCCACTGTTGTTTCCACCAGTCACGCTGAAGGAGGTTTTTATCGAACGTCGGTGTGGTTGGTGCCGACATTGGCAAGTATCTTCCGTTAGTTTCACTGTCACAGCACTGAAATTCTGGCAGCGGTCGCTTACCATCATCGGTCACCAGGCAGTCGCGTTGTGGACGGACTTGGTAGTCAAAGCCATCGCGCTGGCCAACTCATTTCCAATTGCTCATGTGGTGTCAGTTTGCAGAAACGCTATCGGTCCACCTTTGTCCTCGATTCGTCACACATCAACATATTTTGCTTGAATGCGCTGAGGTTGGCACCAACATAGGCAAGTCTCCGCCTTTACTTTCACTATTACAGCATTGGAAATGTGGTATTGGTGGCTTACCATCACCGTTGACGACAAGCTTCAGACATCGAGACAGTCCCAATTCCCTATGGAACGGTATTTGCATCACAATATCCGAACACTGCAAGACAGCAAATTATAGCTTATGTCTATGGTGACATTACCAAAATCGCGCAAGGACAGGGTGATATCTCGCTAGACGAGTACTACAGGCAATTTTGCATAATAACTCCATTAAACAAGGATGTTAATGCCTTGAACGCAGCCATAGTCCAGGACCTACCGGGTATACTTATGACTTCAATCTCTATCGATTCCGTGGTGGCGGATAGTTTTCAAGCCGTGCCTGAAGAGATTCTCAACTCATTCAACGAGCCCGGCTTCCCGCATCACCAGCTGAATCTAAAGAAGGTTATGGTTGTGATGGTTCTGCGGAACCTGAACATAGCTACTGGATTGTGCAACGGCACGCGCCTCTTGATTGTCAACATGAGGCCTAACGTGTTAATGTGTACTGTTGTTAACGGGCCAGCCGCTGGCAAAAGAGTTCTCCTACCCAAAATTAAACTTCTACAAGAAGATGATCCAAAGATTGGTGTTCCGTTCTACCGGTATCAATTCCCCGTCACTCCAGCCTTTGCGCTCACCATCAACAAATCACAAGGCCAGGGTTTTCAAACTGTTGGATTGTACTTACCCAATCCAGTATTTGCGCACGGACAACTATACATCGGCCTTTTTCGAGTCACACATCCTTAATCTGGCCTGTAGATTGTGCTGGGGGCAGCCACAAACACTACACGTACAACTAAGGTAATTTACAAAAATTTGATCACGCTGTAGTTAATCATTCTGCGTATACACTGTATTTTTTTGCATGGAGATTGTTATTGTTACATTTACATAATGTTAAAACAACTGCTAATAATTGAACATTCCTCAGTACTGCTGCCTGCTGTTGTCTGCATTACGACATCGCTAGAGAATACGGGCGGCGCAGCCGCCCCTGGACCCTAGTGTTACTAATAATTGTTATGGATGTATTACTACTGTTATAAATGTTGTAATAACCTTACTAAGACCTTATAGACGAAACTAATGTTCACCAAACCACTACCACTCACCCTTACAGGGGAAAATCTTGTAACTAGACTACTACTACTACTAACTAACCACTAACAAACACTACTAACTGGTAGATCAGGACAGACTCTGCTAGTTCGGTGTGGAAAGGGAATCTGGCTGGGAGAGGCCCTTCTTTTATATTGAAGAGTGAGGGATTTTTTGCTGCAGGGGAAATCCTTGCAGGAGTGCTTTCTGCAGGGGATCTTGTCTGCACAGCATTGTGTGATCTGTTGCCATATTGCCCAAGCCACAATCCAGATTCTTCCATGCATAATTGAACAAGGGCTGTGCAAGCCCTGCAGCCATTCGCATATATTGCTGTGCTGTCACTGCATTGCCACAAAATATTCCATGCACGATGCAATAAATGCTGTGCAACCCTGCAGCCACTTGCATATATTGCACATATATTGCTGCACTGCCACCAAACATTCCATACACAATGAAATAAAGGCTGTGAAGCCCTGCAGACGACTGCATATATTGCTATGCAGCCTCTGCATTGCCACCAAAACATTCCATGCACGATGCAATAAAGGCTCCAAAGCCCTGCATGTGCCTGCATGAATTAATATGAGGACTGATAAGCTGCCTCAATACAATCTCCATCCAGGATTTGGGGGTCTGGGCCTCTCATCCCATCCATCCTTCCTCCTGCCTTCAATCCTCAGCAAATCAACATGAGCAACTGACCAAAATAACTGGTCCCTAATGCACCTAGTCCTCTGATCCAAACAACACTTCTAGTCCCAGAAATAATTTGCAAGCCCCGTGTAGTCTGGGTTTGGCTTGTTCTGGATCAGACACAAGCAGAAAATATGTGCTTATTTTGATCCAAACCCTCTCTCAAAAAGGGAAGCAGATTAAATGATTCAAAAAAGCAATCCATGATTTCTACCACAAAATTAATGATCTTGGCAACCCTCCCTGGCAAACTGCTAGACACAGTTTTCTTTTGAGAGAATCTTCCCTGCCACACTGCTACAAGCAGTTTGTGTGGAAGGGAGGGAACCCTCCCTGTCAAACTGCTAAAAGCAGTTTACGTGGAAGGGAGGGAACCCTGCCTGTCAAACTGCTAAAATTGGTTTGCTCTGGAAGGAATCCTCCCTGGAAAACTACTTAAAGTAGTCTGCTTTGGAAGGAATCCTCCCTGGAAAACTACTTAAAGTAGTTTGCTTTGGAAGGAACCCTCCCTGGCAAATTTCTAAGAGCAATTTGCTTTTGATCTGCTTTTAGCAGTTTGCCAGGGAGGGTTCCCTCCAAAGATTTTTTTTAGCACTTTGCCAAGGAGGGTTCCCTCCCAAGCATACTGCTTTTAGCAGTTTGCCAAGGAGGGTTCCCTCCCGAGCGATTTTTATGACGGAAGCAGCGGAAAATCCCAATTGGCACTTTGGGTCTCAGTGTGTCTTACTTGCTGCTGCATCTTCCCATTCCATGTTTGCAAACTGCCAGAAACCGAGGAGAAAAAAAAACCAACATCAGCTCTACAGTCATTGTGCAGAGGGCAAGGCTCGCCCCCCAGCTGGAAACATGCGTGACATGAACTAGATAAGGAGGGTGCGAACAAATTCTCGGATGAAAGCCTCTTTGTCTTTGTGAAGGAGTGACTGACTGTTAGTTGGCAACCTGGCTTTCGGAGCCGAATGAAAAAAACGAACTTTGAAGAGCTGTTGATGGCTGGAGCAGGGATTTGTGACTTGTCGGTTTTAGAGCCGCCTAGCATAGCCAGAGCGACTCCGGGAACTCGCCTAGGAAGAATCAAGCCAAACAAAAGCGGCAGCTTTTTTGAGAGTTGATAAGCGCAATGCGCAGAAGGAAGATGTGATCAAACCCGAGTTCGGCAATCAACCTCAAGCAACTAATTTTCTAATAAGCATTGCAATAAACAAATGACTTTCCAACAATGAGCTAGGACATGTTGAGTAGGAGGATAGAAAGATACCGGTAAATGGTGATGACTTGGTTTGAGCTTGGTGTTTCAAGGTGTGCGTGTTGTCGCTAATCTGGAATGTTGGAAGGGGGCAAATGAATTTACTCTTTTTGTGTGGAACCATTTTTTTCCTTGTTTGATCTGAATGTATTCGTCAATAGTACTTCTGAGCTTCAACTCTGGAAGTCCCATCTCTTTGGCCAAATCACTGCCTGATTCAAAACGCTTCATGAGGCCTCTTCCGACGTAATGCTTGCCTGGTAAAAGAAAAGTGGCATGTGGCATGAGCCAGTTGTGTGACAGAAAAACAAGCAAAGAATTGCTTACAATGCCACAAAATCTCGTATGAATCATCAAATCATACTTCGGCGGTAGCCAAGGATTTGTTAAACACGCCTTGTTGTTTTCCCACATCTTGCCTGTAACGTAATCACGGTGACCCAGTTCATCGACAAAGCGATTCCCTTCTCGGTCCAAAAGGATTCCACCCACGCCACGTAGAGCTTCGGCGGCCAAAAACTTGACTTTGGCGTCCGGCTCATTGGGATCGACCAAACCCGTCGGATGTACTTGAACTTTTTCCCAGTCGATTCCTGCACTGCCTATGGCGAGTGCCATTTTTTGTCCATCCCCGGTGCAGTGATCGCCATTGGTGGTAGGAAGAGGGAGTAGATCAGGACGATGTTTTGCGAGTAGCCCATCTGGCGAAAAGTCAGCCGCATATCCTCTAAAAAGAATGAGTGGTAAGAAGAATCAAAGGTTTAGTGAGCGGAAGAAATAGGTGATGACAAGGTTTTAGCAAATGGTGGTGACCCACCCAGTTGCAAGGATAACCGGTCCATTCTCCGTGTAGGTTTTGCCGTCGAACTCATATTCCACGCCAATGACTGCACCGTTCTCTTTTAAGAGTTTGGTGACTTTGGCCTTCTTGATGATCTGAACACGATTAGGGTCGCGTTCTGCCAAATCTTCCAATGCCTCCATTTGGGCATAAGTGCTGTTTTTTTGGGGGGGTTGTAGGGATTAGTATCAAGAAACCATCTTACTGAGCCAGAGAAACCATTCTCATTGAAGGAGGTAGAGCAGCAAACCTGCTTTGGCCGAGGCATCCTTGAGTGCTGCACTCAAGCCGAGCTTCTTCCCTGAATTTGAGGATGGTAGCCTCCTTTCTTCAAAAAACGCCTTCCGCGCGGCACTTTCTTCTATCATCTTCTGCCTCGCGTCTTCCAGCTCCTTACGCAGTTGCTCTTCTTGTGCGCGCCTGAGCTCATTCGCGTCTTGCTTCAGTGGATTCATAGCCTTGCCACGTTCTTGCAGAAGCTTGCGTTCGCGCTTTGTGGCTCTTGCTTTGCCCTCAGCTTCTTGCCCTTTGGCTCTGGCCTCGACCTCGCTTACCAACGCTTAAGTGCGTTCTTGCCAAAGAGCCAGCTGTCCGTATGATCAAGATACACCAATCAAAAAGGATTGTGGGGATGCGGAAAGACAGTACAGGGGAATCCAAACTAATTACCCCGGCCTCACGTGTTTGCCTGCCTACTTCAACCTCCTTGCATAATTCCTGCAATTTTCTCTCAGCCTCGAATCGTAACTGCTGTTTTTTTTCCTCGATCGCCTGCTGATGTACAAGTCTCTGCTCTGCTTGCTGTTTATCAATAAGCAGCAAAAACGCAGATGAGCATCTGGTCTTGATAACCCCCCTAGGCACATAAAAAAAGTTTACCCTCTCGGCTGCAATTGAATTGCGCTCTTGAGCTTCAGCAACTTCAATAATTTTGGTGTGTTCCAGCGTCTTCTGTGCTTTGCGGTTCATCTCTTCACTCCTGGGGAAAAAAAAAGAGGATTAGGGAGGGCTTACCTCTCTCCTGAACAAGACGAAGTAACCGGCGACGATGACCAACTGGCAGATCAAGGCGATCCAGAAGGGCCAATTAGCGAGGGGAGAATCGGCATAAGAGAAGCTAGGATTCCACAGGCCAAGGTCCGGGAACACGCCGCCCGGACCGATGCGATTCGGCGCCGTGGCTCGCGCAACAAGCACCGCCGTCGATCCGATGATTTGCGCAAGACATAGCGTCGCCGCCACATGCACCCTGCTCAGCGTTTGGAGTAGTATCATCCCCAAACCCACGCCTTGCACGGCATCCAATACCCCGAGCCATAGCCACAAAGAGGCTAAATGCAGTCATTGAAGGCAGCCTCATGAGCGTCTGGACAGGAAATTCGGAGCCTCAGACCTAGGACTCACTTGCAAGGTGGGGGCCTGCCGTACCTCCCCAAGAGATGTAAGAAGCAACACTGCTTGTGCCCCACAACATCTGGCACCAAAGAGATGTAAGGAGTGACACTGTTTGTGACCCACAACATCTGGCACCACCTGGGTGCGCCAAGCCCCATCTCAAAGATTGCAACCAGCCACGTGTGTGGCTTGTAAGCCAGGCTGAGTGCCCAAATCGTAACCTCAAAAGAAGAAAGAAAAAAAAGAAAAAAAATTCGTGTCAACTTCCCACGTGACAACATCTGTGCTATTCAAAACCAGGGCCCGTAAACTACTCACCGCCCACACCCCCACAAAAGAGAACAAGAGCAAGAAAAGCGTGATCCCGAACGAAGTCTCCCTCGTCCACAAGAAATTCCAGTTGCGTCCATAAGGCCCCGATCTGCTAAAAACATGACAATTGTTACATGTAATAATATACTGGAAGTGTCTATGAAACGTGGAACTCACAGCCAATAGTTGCGTCAAATCTCGGTGGTCAAAAACCAAAGGACCAGTTTCCTTCTGAAAAGTGCTCTGATGAAGTTCGGTACTGTTCCCGGTTGATTTCTATAATACCTGGGCTTTCAATTTAAGAAAAAAGGAGGCAACTGGCGATGGTTACCCAGATTATGGCCCGCTGTGAATCAAAATTATGTGAATCAAGTGACTTACTAGACCTAGGAACAGTATGTATGCAATGAAGTATCCGGCACCTAGACTCAGGGTAATCACATTGATCCAGCCTGGCGGCGCAAGTGCTACATTCATCGGATTCACTTTTTTCAGCTTGTATCCCCAATAACAAAGAGTCCTAACCTTGAGCATAGACACACACAGAATCAGAGATTCATATTTCATTATTTTCAAACAACCAAATGCTTAAAGAACTTACCCAAACTTGCAGGAGTCTGTTGTGCCTCCAGCTTCCTCACCAAAATTGGAGCTAGAAAACACTACAAAATGGATTGAGGGTGAAGATCAGCTTAAAAACTAGATCTCTTTTGTTAGACAAGAGATAGAGAAGCTTAAAAAAGCCAACTGTCAAGGCAAAGGAGTAGAATCCTGAAGCAGCAACAACACTCCTCCCACCCCTCCCCATTGCCCCTCTCATGTCTCACCGGACTATCTTCCTCCTTGCTCCCCCCACCGTGCCGGCCCACCAAAGTCCAATGTGAGCTGACTACATCCATTCTAATGTCATGGTTGGGACTGATCCTCAAAAGAATTCCAGCGGGGCCCACGAGCAAGCCGGAAAAGCTGTTGCGTTGGGTACAGCTTGTTAATGGTTCAGCAGAACACCATTTTCTTAGTAGTAAGTCTTATCTGAGCTCTTCTTGGATGTTGGCGGAACTAAATTTTTACTCGGAATTGGATATGTCATCTCTGTAAATGGATTTACAAGGACCAAGTCATTCGTGTGATGGTAGTAATAAAAACTAAATTACTCCAGTATCATTCTTTTATGTATGTAAAATATTCATGTATGGGGCTGTCGTGTATGACAGGTGAATACAAGATGAGGCATTTGTGGATCATAACTATTCGTGTATTGTTAGCTAGTCAAAGAGCAAGTAAAGAAGAAATGATTTGAGTTTCACGATTTGTTTTTTTCAAATCAAGTGGAGCGTTGGTAGTAGATATCCCTATGACGTTTTGAGAGGCCAGTGACACTGTAAAAAAACATGTGGGATGATAAACAAGGGCGACAACATGATTAGTTTGCAGTTCCTGGAACTCCCTGGAAGTGCCAGGAAATTCCTTGGAATTGACAAGCACTACAAACATTAATTACATTCCCAGCATGGACAGTGGTTGAGTTACATGGGACAGTGGTTACATGATTTTATTTGGTAAATTTCATCACATTTTGTGCACTAAATAAAATATATGTTGTCACATATATGGGACACATCTGTGACAGCCCTAGACTCGCCGCAGCCGTGAGAGTATACTCCCTCATGAACAGGTCCGTGAGGGAGATTATTGATCTTAATTATAATCCACTACGTTCACCACCTACATAGCCTTCTATAATATATGTGGTTGTTGAAAGATGAAGGTGGCCATTCATGGTTGATGAGCACAGAGGTTCAAATTTGATGCAAAATGTGACAAAAATTTACCAAAAAAAGCATGTAACTGCTGTATGATTAACCACTGTCCTGTGTCACTCAACCACTTTCCATGCTGGGAATGTACTTAATATTTGTAGTGAAGCACTGGCCACTGCCCAGCAGTGCCAGGAAATTCTTGGAATTTCCAAGAACTGCATGGTGCTTCCTTGGAATTAATTTTTCAGCACTATCTGGAACTGCAGGAACTTCCTTCATATTACTACAAGAGGGAGTAAGGGAAACTGAGAGATCATCACTAGGAGGCATCTGTCCTGGCTTTCTACATTACCCCCCAGTATATTTAGCTTACTGACAATTCCACATCAAGCCTACAGAAGTTTTAATTGAAATAGTTTGGTTACGCTAACAGAAATCAACACACTGAAAGAGAATAATCAGAAAACATGAAACATGAGAATGAAGAAAAGAATGAGAAAACCAACAGTTGTCACGGGGAGGTTTGGAAGGAAGATGGGTCTGAAGATTGGAGGAGACAACATCGTAGGTTAGTGAATTGAGTCAAGTAGCAACCAGATAGTTAGAATCTCACCAGTCAGAAAAGGAAATAGTGTTAAAGGAATTGAGGGAGGAATTGAGTTTGTGATGTTGGGGTTATGAGTTGTGTTGATTTTGGGATTGAGAAGGAATATAAGATTAAAATTTAGAATGAACGGAAAGAGAAAGAGAGAAAAAAAGGAAACTGGCAAACACATGAATTTCACACAGACTGACATGAGATCAAGAATGAAATATAAACAAGGATAATTCCAACAAAGTCATCACACCTGAACACAAAAAAACCACAAGTCCATACTTCCTGAAACAATTTTTTGGAAAATTTGGCCAAGCTGTTTATTAACTAAAATGGATGGCAATCAATCTATGTAACATAAATAATGTTCATCAAATTTCAGAAACACAGCATATAATATGCTAATGGATGTGTAAAATTTTATGGAGAACTTTTGGTGCTGAAGTAGATTCTCCACCATCAAAATAACAAAATTTCTTCCAATATTGTCCTTACATCCTAGAAGAATTAATTTCTTACTTCTCTAAAAAATTATTTTTATGGAAATTGTGAAGCATGAAAGGACCATACATTCCCCTAAAACCTCTCACAATTCTTTTCAACTATCTAGTTTGAGGATGGAAACCTTTCATGATGATCCACTTTATTTTTTGCATAAAATGATACACCTGTGAGTCCAAACTATTGTCTGAGAAACTACTTAAGAATGGGAAATGAATACCTGTTGGAAAATAGCTTCATTTGCATTGAAAATTCCACAGCCAAATGCTAAAAGAAGCTTTCTTGTGAAGGAAACACCTGAAGTTCTAAAATATGTTTTCTGGGGAAGGAAAACCCCCCATCAAACACCTAAAACCTATCTGATCATGAGGGAAGCACTCTCAGGAAAACTTCTCAAATTATTTTTCTTGGCAGGGAAATTTCCCCAGGAAACTTCTAAAACAAGTTTGCTTGGAAGCAAAAACTTTTCATAAACCTGCTACAACCATCCTTCTTGAAAGTGAAACTACCCCAGAAAACAGATCAAAATAGTTTGCTTGGGAGGGAAATGGCCCCAGAAATGCTAAATGTAATCTCAGTTCACCATCTTCCCCATGAAATAAATATGACTACAATCCAAGTCAGGTTTCTTAGCTTTTGATGGCTTTTTTGTAGAGAAAGCATTTCTCTTTAAGAGCATCTGTATGGGTGGCTAATTCTGCACAAGCAAAGCAATTTAGCCACAGAATTCAACCACACCAGTCAAAGCTAAGTCAAGTTAACATGGCGCACAGCTAGATTTCTGGCTAACTGTTGCTAAGTATAGCAATGGTTAGCTAAAGATCTAAAATTTTAGCTAAAGCCAAAATATCCCCAAAGCTACATATCTTGGCAATTCCCATCCTCAATATCTATAATATCCAACATCACCATCCACGGGCTAAAAATATCAGAAGACATTATACAATTAAACAGCCAGAAAAACAACAAATTCTGGAAATGCATTGCAGAAAACTAAAACCAATACTTGACCGGAGTTGAGCAAGAAGGCACCAGTTTCATGCACAGGTCAGTCGTGCTTTTAGTGTTCTGATTTTTCAATTTTGACATTTTTTTGCTGCTGTTGTCTTTGAACATCTCCTTCAGGAGACAGCATTATTTGGTGTCTTGGTCACGGGTGTGGATGGGCATGGCTAGGGGAATCTAGCTAGTTTGACTGGCATTTTAGGCATAACCGTTGCGGTTTATTTAGCCGCAGCTAGCTAGCTCTAGCTTTAGCCACAGGCCAAACTATCTGCAGCAGTAAGGATGCTCTAAGTTAAGCCAATGAAGGGAACTTATCTAGCTTCTGGTGGCAAAATGGATGAAAAGTCTTTGAAAATGTTAACAGGGTGATGGCTTAGAACATACAGTAGAGGCATGTGGTACTACTCAAATTTGTGACATATACATGGATTATGCAGGTTTTTAGAATGCCAAAAGTCAGCACACAGGAAAAATTTTCATATACCCTATTTGGCTATTCAAACTCTTTTAATATATCCCATGAAATCCCATTACCATTCTTATTCACATCCAATTTAAACATTCTGATTCCCATCCCATTTTCAATATTCTGATTCCCATCTGATTTGCAATATTCTGATTCCCATTCCATCAGCATTCTGAGTTCCAATATGCCAACTTCCAACTTGTCCCATTTTGATGTATCTGCTAGTTCTGAAACTGGACAAAATCTCTTGCATAATTGCTGAGGGGTTTCAAGAACCAAGAACCCAGGAAGCTTTGTGAGCCTATGTTGATTAGTAGTTTATATACTAATCAACATTCTTCTTACCAAAGGTTTTGGAGCTTTCACATCTTCCCTCCAAAAGAACTTTGAAGCCCTTCAGGCCTCCATGGAAATCAACATTCAGCAACTTCTATCAAACATGGACTGAAACATTCAAAAGAAATTCAGAAATTTCATAATAACCATTGAATGAAGAAGAAAACACAAAAATTTGGGGTAAGTGGGATTTCAAAGGTTAATTCCAATATCCATTTCAATTTCTCTGCTCAAGAAGTTAAAAGTGGGGAAAAATTTTTTTCTTCAAATTATTGTAATTCAAATCCCCTCAAAGGTTAACTTACCCATGAGGAAAACTCCTCTGAAGGCTGAAGCTTTGGTTGCTAGAAAATAATCTGTTAGAAAGCCCCTGTAATGGTCCTGTATTCAATTCTTGAATTTTTGTATCTGTTTGCAACTGCTTTAAACTCCTAAACCTTTATATACAGCACAGCCAGTTTATTTTTTCCAGGGGAGGGAAACTTCTACTCAAAACTCCTAGTTTTGGAAACCCTCAGCAGAAAACTTATAATTTTTTCACATTCATTCTACATGACAAAACATATTTACACAAATTTTCTGCAGCAGAACTTAAAGGCAAATACCACAAGTGTAAATTAAGAATTAGAAAAAGAGAGAAGTACTTTGTTCAAATTTTATTTCTTCTTTTCTTTCATGTTTTTTTTATCATTTTAATTATTTTTATTTTGAACTCTGTTTTTGTTACATCTTCAATTGCTCATTTCCTGTTTTCCCTCCTTTTTTTTTTTTTTTTTTTGACGTTCATGGGAGTCATATGATACATGAATTTCAATCAAAGATCTTCCGTTTGAGTCCCAGTTCTTTCTTTTTTTTTGGCAGATTGAGTGGCCAGCCACCGGCGAAATTGATGACGTGATCAAGTTGGATCGACACTATAAAAGAGGACCAAGTGAGCAAAGATGTAGGCACCAGGGACATCGGTACAATACCTTCAAATCCGTTTCCACCACCTTTGCCCACGCCGCCTCACCATCTTCTGTCAGCTGGTTGATGACCGATTTTTTACACAATCAGAAGATGTTGTAAATGCAGCGACCTCCTTTCTTGGTATTCGTCTGCATCCTCATGCACATCCCAAGCAGCAGTCCTACATCATGCTATTGATGCAGTGAGCACGCCAAATTCAAGTGGATTTGCCACAGATTCCAAGTCAGCTTAGATGTGTAATAACTTATTTTATATGCATGCAAAAGAACTCATCACCCTCACACACAGAAGGACTGGGAAGGTTGAATAAGATAAAGGGTGATCATTTTGTGTTTGTAGGTGGGAGTGACTTGATCCAGAGCAATTGGTGTGCATAAATATGTATGTATTAGTTTTGCAAGTTCACCCCAAGTAATCCAATCATATTCCCTTCCTCAATCCCTCCTTCCTCTCTGGGTTAGATTTGATTTCCATTGTCAATTACGCCATGTTTTCCTTTGAAACAACCATCTCCTACTTCAATGCCACCATGTCCTGCATCCATGCCATTGTCCCCATGGGTGCCGTTGCTCTAATCTTGGCCATTTCCAGCTACTCTTTGTTATTCTACCGCCTTAGTGAAAACAACTTTTCCTGGTTTAAGTACATTCCTATCCTAGGAAAAAAACCGAAACCCTCATCAGCTATGCCTCCACTCTACCTGAAATATGAAAATCTTGCCATATTCGACTTGCTATACACTTTCAGTCAGCCCTGCTACATCAACGACAGCAAAACCCTTTACAAACAATTGATCAAGACGTGCAGGTCATCCGATTCTCTAGCCAGCATCAATCATGACCTTATTGCAAAATTAAAAATGTCTCGGCATTTAACCCAAAAGCTGAACCGACATTTGCAATACCTAGCTGCTATAGGCTTTCATGTTATGATAATTTTTGTATTTCAGGTAATTGAAAATTTAGTGCAAGTTTTTCCTAAACCAGCTGAACTGACTAGCTTGAATTTCCCGGTAGAATGAACAAAGTCATCACAACTCAATCAAAACTTTAGTGAATGGCCAAGGAACTCAATCATACCCCCAATGCCCCCAAAAATCCCTAGACAGTCTCTACGAGTTCATCAGATGCACTATAGTAGTGCATAAGGAGTTGTTGAAGAAGAACCAGGAAGTACGGGATGCTTTGGTTGGACATAAAGAGAAGATCGGGGAAAACGCAACAACAACGGACATGATCAGGACTTTTTCACGTGATGGGCACTTGGGCATGTATGCGGAGCGTTGGCAAAGAGAACTCGGCTGTTATGAATTGAATGTCCATATGTTAACGGTTTGTTTGCCTCTTCTTGATAGCATTCCATCCCAAATAGAAACTGATACTTGACAGTCATTCAACAGCAGATTGACAAATATGGTGGCCAATCACGAAGGTATCTTCAACGTGCGGTTAGAGTTATACTGGATAACATAGTGCAAACAAAGCAAAAGCTCCAGAATCCATGATGTCAATCCATGATGTCAAAGATATGATGGTTCCTGTTTTCACGATCTCTGAGGCGAACTGCTTCATCTGCTTCCTGCTATTCTCTACTAGGATTATTTACTCAATTTTCCAATTACGACACAGGCGGTTGCAGCCTGGTGCAATTCACCCCCTCCTGCAGTGTCGAATAGTCTTCGAGTCTCCACCTGGGGGTGCCTGCTAGCACAGCCTGGGATGATTCTCCTGGATCGCCGGCTGGGAGCAGGTCCCCCCCCTATTCTACTAATTAATGGCCCTAAGTCTCTGGCCCAGGAGCCTTCGTAGGAATTTCTTCCGGTGGGAATTGAGGCGGCTCTTGAGGCATAGCTATGGTGGGCGATAATGGAAAATTAAGCATAATGTATTTCCAAAAAAAATAAAATAAAAAATTGATAAGAGGATCTTACGGAGAGCTCTTCGGGTGATGGGGTGGCTTCAGCCTCACCTCCAGATGCGGAAGCTTCCGGCGGAGTTGGGTTGTGGGTCATTGTGTCCCCGGCACATGTCGACATTATCGTGAACTGCCACTCTCATTTCATAAGTTCAACATCACTTGGAGATCAGGGTCAAGGAGGGGAGCAGAAAAGAAACCTACGGCGTTTCTCCGCTTTGAGCCAAATCTTGAACCATTGATAATCACATAGAATTCCATCAACCTGTTGAGGTACAAGTTAGTGTGCTACCATGATGTATCACCTCAGTTGAACCATGACCACTACTGCCCAACCACCATGGCAACCACAAGCGTCTGTAGCCTAGTTGGTTAAGGCAGCACTCTAGAATGTGTCTCAGCATTGCTGAGGTCGTGGGTTCGAGTCCCACCAGACACATCTTCATTTTCACAGTTTCTACAGGTTATGAGCCCAGATGCTTACCTGAGCGTATACTCGCTTACATAAGAGACTTGAATGAGGTGTGAATGCTTACATAATAAGTCCATACCCCCTATAAGACTACACTCTCCTGGGTTCAATTCCCACTCTCTACATGGGTTCAATCCCCACACTCTGGGTCTCATCCCCACACTCTGGGTCTCATCCCCACAATCTGGGTCTCATCCCCACACTTTCCAGTTTGGGTTCAACCCCCACAACTGATGATCACTTCATGTAGCAAGGGGGGGTGTTGAGGTACAAGTTAGTGTGCTACCATGATGTATCACCTCAGTTGAACCATGACCACTACTGCCCAACCACCATGGCAACCACAAGCATCTGTAGCCTAGTTGGTTAAGGCA
>SMGU01008030.1:0-12410 GCA_004348175.1 Puccinia novopanici
CATTCTGCTAGCCTCCACAGCTTCAAGGGGTCGTGGGCATGTCTGAGAAACTGAGGAAAAAGGGTCATTAAAACACATGTTAAGGGGTGGTTGGGCAAGGCTTTCCACCCATGTTTAGTTTTTCTTTGAACCGCATGAGTTACTCTACAAGTGCACGCTCAGAAAAATACTTTCAGAATGGGTTGTTGTTGCCTTGCTCCTGATGTCAGATGTCTTGTTCCAACCGAGGTTCAGAAACCCTTGAAAGCATCATGGTCATGTGGCAGCCCATCATGAGCGCAGATGGTACGATTGTGTCGTGTGCCACGATCAAGTCAAGCAAGACGAGAGAGAAGACGGGAGCTAGCAGACGGGACTCCTGCTCATGTCCTAGTGGCCGTCGAATGGCTCTGCGTTGGTCCTTTGGCAGGTTCCACGGCGGGAAAAGTCTACCGGAGCCATACGTTGCCCACTCAACCCATCCTATCCATTTCGAGATGCACTATGAGGGTCATCGCCTTGATTGGAGACTGACCACCAACAAATCCGCCGGTGAACGACTCCGCCGGAGTACTTCATCTTGATCAACATCTGCCGTGTGCATGTCAACAACACCAGAGCCGCTTTTGAGAGGGCTAGGTTGACACTGTGCTTGCATATCCTGGCAACGTCGAGAAGAAGGAATGTTCCGAACGCCGAGCAAGCAGTGTGAGCTTTTTTGCCGACCTGGTTGGCGATTAAGAAAGGAGTGTATCATCAAACAGACACCCAAATATGCAGACACCCCATAGCACGAGAATGGAGGGAGCTGGTAGAGCGGGCAACGAATGCTTGTTCGTCCTCTGCTGAGACATCTTCTCACGGTCGTTTGCTCGACTCTGAGGTTTTCTAAAAGCCGGACTGAAGGGAAGCTAGAATTGGAAGGTGAAGTCCACACATTGCAGGTCAGGCATAGCCCAGATTTGATTTCCTGGAATTGGTTGCAGAGGAGATTTTGGCCTTGGTTAAAGCAGGATTGGATGAATGTAGACAAGGTTTCTCTTCCGCAGAGAAGTGATTTGGTTTCTGGTTTAAAGAGTGTAAGCAGCTCTTTGAAAGTGTGATTTTCTACAATCTGGTAAGGGATATTTGATAAGGCTAGTTGCATGTCAACTTTATTCAGTTGAGTGAGTTTTTCTTGCAGTGTGATGTAGTAGAACAGTGTGGAAGCGCCTAGGGAGGTGAGGATTTGACATTTACTTTGGAGCCCACCAAAGGCTTTTTTGAAATCCTTGTGAACCACCTCTTGAGTCTTCCTCAAGATTTTTTGGTGATATCTGATAGATTTGGAACTGATTTGACAAAAACTGACCAGGAGGAATAAATACCATTGAAAAGTAAATGTGTGTTACTGAATTGTTGACCATCAACCATGAAGTAGATTTTTTCAGAGCATCAATTGAGCAAGTCATCAAATAAGGGTGAGCAATCCATAATTTTTATGTCATTATTTGTCCCTGGTGTCCCAAAGAAACAATGACAAATCAATCAATTTTTTGTTGCCACAGCCTCTAAAACTAGCATCGGCTCCTTCTCTTTGCCGGTATATTGCCCGGCCCAAGCTGTAGGGCAATTCTTCCACCCTACATGCATACAGTCTAGGCTGCCCAAGCAACCTGGAAAAACTCTTCACATGTTTTCTTTGAGTATCTCTTACAAATCTTCATTGAATGGCTTTTTCAAGTAATTGGCTGCATATATAGAAACAAATGAAAATGTGAATCTCTTGAAGTTGAGGTTTTCACAATCTGGATTGTGGAAGAATGAGGAAAAAAATACTTTCATGTAGGCTGCTCCAGGTATGGCATAAGCTTTTTGACATGAAAGTGAAAGGTATGTAGCACACAACAGAAAGAAGAAAAATCCAGCCAAACATAATGAGTAAATTTAAAATCTAGGCTGCCTAAGCAACCTGGAAAACCTCTCCATGTGTTTTCTTTGAGGATCTCTTTCAAATCACCATTGGATGGCTTTTGCAAGTACTTGGTGACATATACAGAAACAATCAAAACTGCAAATCACTTGAGTGCTTCACAAGTGGTTTTTTCTCTAACCCTGCCATATTTGTCAGTTGCATTGGATGCAACTCCATAGCCGAGTTGCTAGAGAGCACACGTCACTTTCTGGGTGGTACAGAGGCCCATTTTACCTGTTCAATCCTTGAAAAAATGTAGAAAGAGTCAGGAGTCTTTCGAAAAATGAACTGGAAAGAAAAAAAAAAACTTACCGGCCTCTGAATAAAATACGGGGTCAGATTTAAGCTGATGGTCATCTCAGGGTTGCAACAATATTTGTTTGGTGAAACGAAATCGCCATTCAAAATCCTCCTCATTGTATATCAAATCTTCATCCAGATAATCTCGTTTCAGTCATTTATGGCCAGCTTCAGCATCCCGTTTGTTGTTGGGTATACGGCTCCTAGTTGCTTGCCTTTCTTGTGGAAGAAAGTTGTCATCCGAATCTTCAAACAGCGTCCATCAAATCAGATTGTTGAGGCCCACCATGAACTCATGATGGCGTCGAAATAGCTGGAGTAGAGATGACTGAGACATGTTGGACCAAGGCAGCTGTTGGAGGATCTTGCTAGCGCCATCAGAAAACTTTTAGCGGAACCGTTGTGGATGCTCTTACACACTTTGGGAGGGGCGCTAGCTCAACTAAGCCTCTCTAACGGAGGCCCCGCGTCCAAACTTAACACAAGCCCCCCCTGGTGGGAGGCTCGCTGTGTACCACTGGCGCTGGCGGCAAAGCCGCCCCTCCCGCAGGGAGGGACTTGCAAATAAAGTCTAAATCCTTGCGGGAGCGGAAAGTACCAAATGGCTGGGAGGTTTTTTTGGTTTATCATAACTCATCAATCAGGAAGTCCCTGAGTCCAAATCACCGCTTTCAACTAGTCATTCATGCTAGTTACCTTTTGGCATACCCAAATTTCCTACATCTCTTACCATTCAATTTTAATGATTTTTTAAAAATTGCTAATAGTCCCAAATCCGCCTAGCAGGATCCTCCAGGATTCACCAAGGATTCACAAGGAAACCATCCTTGTGCATCCGAAGTGCACAGTTTGAAATGATGCAGATCTATGCTGCACATAGTTTTAACGTAGGCACAAGTGTCCTGTCGTGGCATCCAGCTGTTCCTTTGCCTCCAACGACTCCACATCCCTCACGCACGCAATCATGCTCTCCTCATCACAGCCGGAAACTGTCCCCGAACACACGAGGCTTATGCGTATTTGCAAAGTCATTCAAGATAACAACCTGACGCCAAAAAAATTCCTGCTTGGCTTTCTGACAAACTCACATCCGGCCTTAGCTGATCGCCGAAGACTTTGGCCTGTAACAGGTTTGGACTCCACAATCGAGTTGGTCAAGATGATTGTGAATCAGCTGAAGAAGAAACCTGACGGCCAGAGGGCATGGGAATCTTTGGTATTAGAGGAGGTGAGTATTTTGATCCAGCACTCATGCGGTTTTGCATTAACACCTAACACCTTTCTACTAGGCTACCCACATTGTTAAATTGCAGACTCCGCCGCATGGAAACCATCCGCAGGGTTGCTACCAAAGCAGCAAGACGGTGACTGCAAATTTCTTTGGCGAGGACGCAAAAGAACAGTATAACCAAAAGGTAGTAGGAAAAATGAATTTTCTGTTTCAATTTTTGACGGCAATACTCCCATGAAATGCTCCAGACAATTTGGAGATGGAGGACACGGTAGGCGATGACGAAGACCCTGTTGAAGAAGGCCTTCTCAACTTGGAGGAGATTGGCTATGCGAAGACCAGGTCCGCAATTGTGTCTGCCAACGAAAGACAAGCTAATGTCAGTGATCGATTGGTTCATTTCTGTAGTCCTGTTTACTGATAATGGCGGTTACACAGATTGCTTGGATGATATGCTGTGTTATTGCATTTGGCATCAACCGACGTTGTAACGGTTTTCAACTTCGCAACGGAATCCAATTTCTGGCATGTGGTGTGTCTGAAAGAGTCAATCGATACCTCAATTACTACGGGTTGGCCTGTTCGCGCGGGACAGCAGTTTTGGCATTGCACTCACTGTCATTGGAGGCCCAGTCCAACCTGCAAAGCGCGTTCCGCCGGAATTTCGCCAAGGTGATCTCGCCAGTGATATGTATCGACAATCTAGACATTGAGCAACGAGTCCACACTCAGTCGGTTGGCCACCGCACCCGCATGTTTCATGGGACCTGGGGATATATTCAGTTTCCCTCGGCAGAACTCCTAAAATCGCTGGACACCTCGGAGCTGACACTCGAATGCTTCAACAATGCAATGAAGAAAGCCCAGTCGTTCAAGATTGAGCCACAGATGTTTCTGCCCACTTCGGATTCGAGCAAGTTGTACGAACATGTGTGGAAGAGTCAGATTGCTCGAGTCATGCACCAATATATTGCAAGACCGAGTAATCCTGCCGAAGTGATCCGACTAGACCCACCGCCAGTGGAGAAAATATTGGCAACACCCCCAAATATCAAGATGTTGAAGCTTATGGATGCTCCGGAAAACAGCGCCGAGGGGATAGGCCAGGTGATTGATTCCATTGTCAATCAAACTGGCCTAAAGACGGAAGAATTTTTTGCGCGCGTCCAATTGATGGATGGTGATTTAGCCACTTGCCGGAATTTCAATTGCCTCCGATCTCTGCGGACGCCAAGCTCATACAGCCATCACAGTCTGGATAACATATGCTTTCAGCTTGGGGCATCCCATACTCTTTGGAATATTGCCACATCGATCCTTAAGGCACACTTTGGGAACAAAGATGATAGCACGGACACTGGGGCATGGCGATGTCTTGATGCTTTGGGGATCCCGGCGGCCAAAGCGTTCCCGAAAAATGATTTCACTCTCATGCTCAAGCATATTGAGCAGGTGCATGAAGCAACCATCTTTTATGGGCTGCAGTCAGTATTGGTCACTTGGACAACGTTGGTACACATCAGAAGAGCGCTGATGTCCTGTGAATTTATTTCAGGTGTATTTTGAAGACACAGACGAACTGCGTGGTGGAATTTGATGCCACAAAGGCGCGTCCAACCATGAAGACATGTCAGTGGAACGCTACAATAGAGGAATTCTATAACCGGTATTGCACCGGTGACGCACGTGACCGAGCCTCTCAAAATAAGAACAATAAGTTCCACAATGTACTGATACGACTCCAAGAATTCTCCACCGTTGTTGAGGCCAACCGGGCGATATTGGTCGTCTCATCAATATTTGGAAGTTGTGGTCATTAATGTCTCAGTCCCTCAAGGAGCTGCGAAATTATTCTGCATACTTGCCCCAGATGGTCTTGTTGCTCACCGAACTGCTGCCTCCTTCTCTTGCAAAGCTTTTCCGCCATTCGCTCCTGATCTCACCGAGCGGACGCGAGAACCATTTCGTTTCGAAGGACTTCTACCTCGAAAATCAAAACTATTGGTTGAAATTCTTTTTCAACCAAACCGGTGCGGGTACTCAGATCGATCGACTCAAGAACATGTTTTATTTAAACATCAATTTAGTGAGAAGTCTCTGCTTTTGTATCCAGGGGCCTTGGTTAACCAGATGTCGGTCCTGTTCATAGCTTCGTCAAATGATGCACTCAATTCGATTGGACACCGGTGCTTCTGTCTTCACACAATCCCACAAGAACATCATGACTGCCAAGTCATTGAATGTGTTCATCCAGATGGCAATCAATTATGACATCCTCAATCCGGGCTCAAACGAAGCGACCACCACAACTCCCGAGATTGACACAGAGGACCAACCGTCGTATGCCATGGAAATGGACGATCACCAGGATGATGAACCCCCATGCCAGCCGGATGGCGCCACTCAAACATTACCAAAGCTGACCGAGAATGTTTCGGAGAGGCCTGCCAGTGTAACGGCTGATGTACACAATCGCAAGCGGCCCAAACATCCGAAGATTACAAAAAATCCCCGAAGGGTGGACAACTCATTGATCTCAGGATACCAAAAAATACAAAAGGAAATCGGAGAAGATCCCCAATTGAGCCGCTTCAAGCCTCATATGCTGGGTGACCCAACAATTGAGGTAGACAATGAGGAACCCCCCAATCAGGCTGACGAGATGGCCATTTTTCCCATCTGAACCGTTACGACTACACCATCCCATATGTTTTTTTAACCTCTGCCATGATTTGTGCCTGTTTCGCAAGTCGCTTGGTCTTCTCCATTTTTTCTTTTTTGAGCTGTTCCTGTTTCTCTGCGCGCTGCTGTTTCCTTTTTGTTGCCAGTTCTTCTCTTTGTTTTTTCACCTCAGGCGAAACTGAATTCTTGCACGTCCCATTACCTGGTGTCATTGTTGAAATCGACTTCATCTCAATCGCGGGATGCAATGGTGCACTTGTTGGCACTACCGGTTGTTTCGGATTTTCACATATTTCTGGTCCAATAGCTGCGCCGTTCCATAATGGGGAAGATTTGAATTCATCGATAGTGGTCATCAACAGGGCAAGCTGGCCCTCAATGGCCTCACCCTTAATTATCCTTTGAAGGTCGGCTGGG
The DNA here is from genome assembly GCA_004348175.1 of Puccinia novopanici. NCBI lineage: Eukaryota > Fungi > Basidiomycota > Pucciniomycetes > Pucciniales > Pucciniaceae > Puccinia > Puccinia novopanici. The sequence continues at coordinate 6,564 of SMGU01008030.1, forward strand.
GTCTTGAGCTGCCGATGATACTTGATGATCTCGTTAACCTCATTGTCTCCGAACAAATCCCGAGGAACCAAAATCGCTCGCTCGCCAAAGGTACCAAAGAAAAGTGTATCAAATTTCCGGAACAAAAGCTGTTTCAATGGCTCTAATTTCTTCTGCTCATCTTTCCCGCACCCAGGCCCATTTGGATTAGGATTGTATTTTCGCTTGGCTGGTATCAAAATTTTGGCATTGAAATCGACCTTGTTGGTTACAACATCCGTGAAATTCTTTTTATTCAACATTTTCAGATTTTGAGCCAACGCCGTGCCAGCAGAAGGCATACAATTCGAGCACATGCATGGTGGGAAGCCCTCCTGTTTCTCCCGTAGGGCTTCAGCTTGGTACAATGGGTCGTCAAAGTGGAGAGGGATGTATCCAATCCTACCAAAGCAAAATACACCACTTAGAATGAATAACTCGCAGAATTACAAAATTCCACATGAACTCACAAATTATCCATTGAAAACGCAATTCGCAGACATACAGGTGTCACTGCGAGCGCGTCCATTCTATCCTCGTCTGACTGTTGCTGTCCTGGTGGGAAATCCGTGACACTGTTTTTCCCTTTTGGGCGGTGAGGCTCAACGAACAGGATGGCTAAGCCGGGCCTCCCATCACGCCCGCATCTGCCTACCATTTGGCAGATGAGAGAAGGATCCCCACGTCCGATGTGAACAATCTGGCGGACCAGTTTCCAATTCTGACCCATCCCAAGCGCCAGTGTGCATGAGATGATCGGCACTTTTCCTTCGGCGAAATCGGCAACGGTTTCCTGTTTATCTAGGTCGCCGGTACAGGCATGAAAGCGGCGGGCAAGCGAGTTCCGAGGGGTTAAGTGGTAATTTGGATTTTCACGTGCTTGGTCCAATGCCTCAAGTACTTGCAGTGTGTGATGGCGGGTCCCAGAGTATATCAGACAGGGAACCAGCTGGTCGTTGGGGGTCAAATCTTTTGATCCATAAACCTTCATAATATCTTGGCACGACTTGATGGAACCCGTCATTGGGAGGCGGAGAATTCGAATTTTGGGGAGCGTCAGTTCACCGCGCAAGACATCTATGTGAGTGTCGAGGAGTTTGAGGTTCTTTTTGATTGCTTCAACTGCTACCGGTTGACAAGTAGCTGACATTAGAAGCAAGGGGGCATTGTTCTTTGTTAACAACTGGCTCGCAAGACTGCCATAGCATGGTCAAAAGGCTGAAAAATCTTGATGCCGCACAATTGTCTTAAGTTTTTTCATTCCGCTCTCAACCAAGCCCCACGCATATATCATATGCGCCTCATCAACAACCACCAACACCAATTTGCTTTGAAATTCAGGTGAAAAATACACCTCACTGAACGCTTCGTTGTCAAGCAATATTTCGGGTGATAGGTAGACGAAGTTGTAAGAGCCAGCTTGAATCTCCAGGCATGCTTGAGGCGTGAATGTGGGTTTCGTCAAGTTGATCGCCGTGTATCCCGCCGCTACCTTCTCCGCCACTTGGTTATCTCCCAGCGCGTCCAGGGGGTTCAATACTACCACTACGCCCGAGATCTTTTGGTGGCGGTCTTGCAAAAGCATATTGAAGTACATTTCAGAAATACGTGATTTGCCGAAACCGGTTGCCGCCAGGAGGAACGTGTTTCGTCCACGAAGGAGACTTAATACTGTTTCGACTTGAAGGGGCTTTGCTTCCTGGGCATACTTCTCCAATGATTTTTTTTTTGATCAGTTCCGCCAACTCTTCATCTTTTGCTTCCTTGACTTTCGAGGATAGTGGTATTCCTACCATTGCTTGTGGTTAACGCGGATTGCTGCAGGTGCTGCCTTCAAAGAGCGACCAAGCATAAAAAAGTGCTTTGGTCTTGGGACACTACTCATAGAGAGAGAGGGATGCACCAATCACATTGAGTTTGCAAATCTGCATTAAATGGTGCACATCCTCCCAAGGATTTTCCAAACACAATAAATGAAGTGTGCTTTTTGGGTGAAAATCCCCCGCTTGGTTTTGGTAGCTTTTTTGGGATTAGAAGGCTCATTTCAAGCGTGATGGGGAAGGTGTTGCCCTCAAAAAATGCGCACGGAAAAACTCGACAAAACTCTCTATTCACATTTTTTTTTCAATTCTCCCTTTTTTTTAAATTAATTACTTTTATGTTGACTGCACTGAATATCCCTTCTCCTCCTGCCAACGTGGAGACTTACTCAGTAAGCCTCTCCTACGGAGAGCGTCCCGCGGGGACGCGGGGGCCCTTCGGGCCCCTCCGTTCGAGAGGCTTAGTTAAGCTCGCCCCGCGTCCCAGCGAGACGCTCTCCATAGGAGAGGCTCATGACTAAAGTCTCCCACTTGGATGGAAGAGAATTGATTTTCAGACCTAAAAGTACAAAAAAAAATTATTTAAAAATCAACAAAACCTTTAATCCAAAAACTGAGTTGACAACAGTCTTTTGCACGTTCCAGTAGTGCACTCCCATTTTTCAGTGAGGAGGTTGCTGAATATGAGGAAGCAATCCCATTTGGAGAGGAAAAAAATTCTTGTCCATGGTTCATGCATCCACAAATCCATCTGCACAATTTATGCACATGTGCAATCTGCACATGCAAGGCTGATAGGAAGGTCTCACTTGGTAGATCCCCTGTGGCTGCCTCCCATGATGGGCTGGAGACTGGTTAGATTGGAGCTATCTGTTTGAGTCAAAATACGTGAAGAACATACCAGCTCATTTGCTCAACATGCTTGCTGTCAGCATACCCAAGAAGATACTTGCCTACAGTGATAAAGAGCTCAGGGACTTCATTGACAGAAAAGCTTTGGCAAAGTGCAGTCAAAAAAGCAAGCCACTTCAACTTGATATGGTTGTCAATCTTGCTCAAGGCCGCAATACATTCCTTCTAGCAGTAACAAGCTTTGGGAAGTCTTGCATAACTGAGATGTAAATAAACATCATGATTAAGGATTGTAAGGGGAAAACATTGGATGTGGTTGCTGTTTTGAATCCACTGGATGTGCTTGGTGACAACCAACTTAAAGAGAAGATATTGGCTGGATATTCAGCTATCAATCTCAACTAAAGATGGCCAAAAGGTACCCAACACCCATGGGTAGGTACCTCCCGCACCTGTTTGGCACCCAGCCAGGCTGGCAGGTGTGGTACCGGGTGCTTGCAAATGCCAGAAAATGAAGCAGGTACCTCCCAAAATTAGCTGTATATTTCAAGTCAACACAGTTCATGGCTGCCATCCATTTTCCAATATGTACTACAATGGCTCCCACCCACAAAAGAAAGGCACCTCAAGCATCTCAATCATCTTCAACCTTGTCCTCCCAGCCTCCACATCCATATTCCTCCCAGAATCACCCTGAAGATCACAACAATGAAAACAAAGATGATGATTCACAACAAAGTTCTACAAACAAGCATGATCAGACCCCTCCAATTGGAACTCAAAATTTCACTGATGAGGAGGAGTTATGTGAGTTTATATTGTTCTAATTTCTCTTCATCCTGCCTTGTACTGACCCTACAATAACATTCAGGCTGAGCTTGTAAAATTGCAGCAAACTCCCTCAGTTTGGCCTATCAGTCCTATAAAGCACCCAAGCTTTCAAATCAACTGGACAAGCATGGCAGGCACATGATTCCCTACCCTTGCAAAATGTAAGTTTTACTTTTTTTTATCTACTCATATGACACAGTAAATATAATCACTGAAGTCAAAATTCAGGTGTAGTTCCAAGATCAACTGACCCACAACAGACTCCTCTTGCAGAAACATTATCAAGCATGCATCCATTTGCCTACACAAAACAGCGAGAATTGAAAAAGACTGGTAATCTGGCAGCGCATGGAATCAGAGGGACTGGCGGCATTGATCCCAAGGAGGTAGGCCATGTGATTTGTAATTAAAAATAATAAAGCTGACATTTGAGCATTCTAAGTTCCAAAACTCAGTGCCATATGGTCAGCAGAAACTGCAAGACCTTTCTCAGCACTTCAAGATTCAAGCCTTAAAGCAATCCTCCACCCAACATTTTTTAAACACTTGCCACCAAAAAAAGCAGTTTCAAGGGACATCCATCTTCTTTACTCAGCTATTCATTTGTTGAGTGTGAGCTCCATAATTTTCTCAAAAAAAATATTGATTCCTTTATTATTGAAATTAATCTTAAGTTGCACCAAGGGGCATTATACTTAGGTGTTGATACATGGCAGTCACCAAATGGATTTGATCTCTTGGGCGTAGTCATCTACCATTTATTGGAAGATGAAAATGACAGCATCAACTTTGAGGCCATGCCTCTTGACTTTGGTTTCTAAAAGCCAAACTGGCAAGTACTTGTCCAACACTGTCAGTCTGGCTGTTGAGAAGTTTGGAATTTGCAACAAGGTAAGGAAGCTTCTTTTTTTATATCTTTTGTTGCTTCCATCTAAAAGAAACCTTTTTTTTCTTAGATATGCAGAATTGTAAGCTACAATGCATCAAACATTGAGGTGATGATAAGGGAGCTCAAGAAATGGAAGTGGCCACACTTCAAAGGTGATACACACTGGATCTAGTGCTTTGCTCATGTTCTCAAATTAATTTTCCAGGCTATTCTCTGACCATTTGGAACTCAGAATCAAACATTATTGCTTTCTACTAAAGTTGACTTGGAATCTGGATGAGTCAGACCCTGAAGATCAAGATCCTGAGGAGCAAATCCAAATGTAATACCATCAGACTGGATGCATTGATTGGCTTCAATATATTAAACCTTTGATCTAATCATTTTTTCTGATTCATAGAAGCAATATGAAGCATGCTAGCAAGGAAGATTAGGACAACAAATATACAACATATTCTTTCAAACAATCTTTAGCAAAATTAAGCAACTGAATTATCTCTGGGTATCACATAATGGCATGGTGTGTAAGTGTCCTCTTGAAATTTTACAGTTCCAAGCAATTTTGAAAAAGTTAAATTAATACCCCAACTCTAAAGCCATTTTCGTTGATATCTGTTGCCAAAAAGGGTGTGGAACTCCCCACAACATTGAAAGAGATGTACACACTTGATGGAATTCAACAAATGTTAAACTCAAAAGCATTAATTACACTACAAACATTTGAAATTTCCCCCCAAGGGGAATTTGGTACTTTTTCAAAAGTTGATCAAACTGAGCATCCTCAGCCAAAAAATATTGCCAAACTGAGCAAAAATCATTCAAGAATGTTTTGCTGAGTTATTATTTTGTGGGCCTGATCCAGGCCTGACCCAGAAGCACATTGGGACAGCATTGGAGATCATGAGCTTTTCCTGACCACCCCTTTCACCAGGAAAAAAAGTAAGGAACCTCCATGAAGGTGGCTTTAATGTATCCCAGTTCTATCTCAGCTTTTATCTTCTATGTATCCCTTTCATATCCTTGCTTTATCTACTAACCTACCTCCATCCTTCTTGTCTTCATATAAGCCAAGCAAATATCGAAAAATTGTTGAATCATTATACCGGAAGCCTTAACCAAAGCACCCAAAACTCTCAAATGGACAGTTTTTTCTGAAAAACTTAAATTTGAATTTTTCTTTCTTTTTGCTTATTGTGACTATTATTGAGCAAAATGATGTAACTTCTTGGAATGTGCAATAAGAATTCTGTTTATTTTATTTTATTTTTGATTTGATTTTCAAAATTCCATGAACCTGACTTGTGTGCTTAGTCATTTATTTGAGCACCACATTCAAAATCCTGGTTGTTCAATTTTTTGAACAAAGAAGAGAAGTGCTGAAAAATCCCAATCTGAGATGATGAAATTCATGGGAAATAGTTTTTTGGAGAGGAAAAT
>SMGU01008031.1:0-21919 GCA_004348175.1 Puccinia novopanici
TTTTTTTTTTTTTTTTTTTAAAAAAAAAAAAAAAAACCAAGTGGAAATCAAGCTCTCCCAACTCCCCAACTCCATGATCCAGAGTCTTGAGACTCTAAAGAAGCCAAACCAATCAGCTTTCTTGGGCTCAGTTTCATCTAGGCTTGGTGTGTTGTTGATCCACACAGGTTGTGAGTCTTCTGGACAGATTTTCTGGTGCCTATGGTGCACTCAAATTTTCTCTGAAAAAACATCCACTGCAAGAAAAACTGACTCAACTGCCTGCAGTTGACATGAAAGTTGCCTTTGTGCACAAAGGCAAGTTGCATGTCAACTGCACATAGTTGAGTGAGTTTTTCTTGCAGTGATCACTGGTGTTTTTCCATATGAATTGCCATCACAAATTATCAATTGCATGGCTAGAGAGAAGGATACAAAAACAACAACTTAAGAGGAAAAAATGAAGCCCCAGCTTAATTCAATCTTTCCTGGAAGAGAGAGTCCTGAATTTGGTTGCCATTAGAATAGATTGCTTTACCAGGAAGTTTGATGGTGGTGATTTGAATGGTGACATCACCATGAAAAAACTAGTGTCACTTGCTATCAAGCGACATACTGGGTTACAAAGGGACCCTTTGAACAAGTGACATCATGCAGGGAATTTTGGTTGGTTGTGGGAGACAAGTGTTTGAGGAGGCAATTATTGAGGAAGGAAGACACAGGCACTGATTTCAGATTATGTGATTCTCTGCATGGTTCCAATGTAAGAGATTTTTATATACAGTGCATGGAGAGATGGAAAACATTGCTCCAGTATACCAATTCAGGGTATTTTACAAACCCTCAGTGCAGCAAGCTGCTGAGTAAATTTCATTTTAAACAGTTTATGGGTTGCTGGGGCAGGATTTTGAAGGTGAGGATCCAGTGTAACTTGGTTAGAAATCCTGTGCCAGCCTCTATGCTACTTGCCTAGTGTTGAAGGGCACTGGCTTGTGCAATGAGTAGCAATGAGTGATTTTAAGCCTGTGCCTCTAGAGTGTCAACAGGAAACAAGATTGGTTTTTTGAAACTAATTTTATTTCTAAGAAATAAATCAACAAAGTTTAACAAGGCAAAGAAAAATCTTCAAGTATCTAAGACTCAACTCAGAAGAGGAGGAGCAAGCTCGAGTGACAGCCCAGCCTCCTCTGGATAGAATTAAAAGAGGGTCTTGGTAAAATTAAACTCTTTTGGAAGACTGAGTCCTCATTTTTTAGGCTAATGGCCAAGTATATTTAAGAGGAAACCTATGTGGTTTGTTTAATTTAGAGAAACAACAGAAAAAAAGGAGATAGATTAAATCAGGAAGCGTAGAAGAATTATTACTAGGCAGATGAATTAATGTTAGGATGTGATGACAGTGGTGAGTGGAAAAACATCCTGGTATCATGGGTGATCTGAGTTGTTCTGGTTGGTTCTGGTCTGAGGTTGAAAATTTTCACTGAGTTTTTTTTAGAGAGCTTCAAATTGAATATTATTCAGTTTGGTGATAAAAATTTGAAATCACTGCTCATCAACCTTGAAAATATCAGACATAAAACACAATCCCACTAAACCTCATGCATTATACATGGGTAGAAAAATAAGAAGCATCTCATGAAGAAAGTTTTTTTCTATTCTAAAAACTCTATGAAAGAGAAAAATGAAAGAATTAGAATATTATCTTTAAAATTTAAGCCTTTTGGAAAGTCTCACTGTCTCTAAGGCTGACAGTGATGATACAAGCATCTGGGAAAGGCAAAGGGAGGGATTTACTTTCCAAGTGAAACGACCAGCAGAAATGGATTCAGTATTATTCAAAAATACTTCTATGCCTTTCACTGGAATGGGAACCCCATATCATTCTTCAATTCTTCCTGCTCAGTCAGCCATGGAATGATTTGACCTGTAAGCATATAGCACAAAGAATTGTGCAGATTAAGCTGCCCAAATCCATTCAATTCATATCATACCTATCATATCTAACCTCTTGAATGAATTTTGGAAGCTTGAGCTACAGATTTATTTGTGCAGAGAAACTTGCAAAAATTCAGGCAAGTCCCTTTGACTCCGCTTTGAAATCCCCAATTATTGGGCTGTTGGGCTATGTGTCTATTCTGTTCTGATCCATCTTCTTTGTCATTTAAATCTAAGAGAATTTCAAAGTATTGATTGTTTTCCAAAACTAGTGTTTGAATAATTTTCCTTCCATTCTCTCTTTGCCTTATTTTGTGGTGATTTTGGTTGGAAGCCCTGGAGAGATTATTGGAATAAGACAAAAACCAATACGGTTGCAAGGCGTAGAGAAGTGCTAAGGTTGCTTAGTCCCCTCTTTAGCCCAAACCAATGCGGATGCCGCAGTGGATTAGGGATAGTGGGACTCAGTTCGATGTCTAAACTAGATCCAAAATTGGATGATGGTCTTTATGATCCCAGCTACTGAAAGGGTTCCAAGTGTGTGGTGGGTCTGCGAAGTCTTGACTCAGTGCGGCAGAGAGGGGATTACGTAATCGACATGCACACCCCTTGGACCTTCACCAAACCGAAAAAAAAAACTCCTCAATTTCGATAACAGCGTAACGACGACACCGAATCATTAGATACCCAGATGGAAGATCCTCCTACCAGCACAGCGGGCGAGACGAGGCCCAAATCACCAGAAGTACAGGATGAGCCGGTGGTGTTTATCAAAAAGAAGCGGAACAAGAACCTGCAGGCCACTCTGCGGTACCGAAAGGACGATAATCCTAAGGAGTCGCTGGGGGATGCGATCGAAGAGGAGGACGAGTTGAGTCTATAAAATACCGGAGCTTTTTGGATGGGATTGGATACTAAAAAAAAAAAAGTGGGGGGTGATGCAGAGATTCGCGAGGGACGACGATTGAGGACCTGATAGCATTACGGAAACTGAAGCAGGCGAAAGTGGGAATCGAGCTACAGCGGCTGAATGCGGGGGAGCCGAAGAAGAAGAAGAAGAAGAAGAACGCGAGCGGGGCCGCGACGGAGACTGTGGGAGGAGGCTCAGGGTCCCTCAAGTCGGTGTCCGATTCGGCGGCTGCTGTTGCTGCTGCTGGTGAGACGTTGGACGGCCCTGTCCGGGAAGACCGGCTCGCCGATGAGTGCGTCTCCTTTTCTGCTCCTTGCATCCCCTAATCCTACCACTCATTCGGCTCGTTCTCTCCCCACTAGTGAACACGAGGACGAGGATGCTCGGACACGAAAGATCATCAAATCCAACCACTTCACGCAGCAAACCAACACTCTGGATGTAGACAAGCACATGTACGCGTGTTTTTTTTTTGCCACCAAGAGGAGAGAAAGATGGGGTTGAGTGACTAATGCGAGACGAGAGACAGGATGGCATACATTGAGGAAGAGTTACAGAGACGACGGACGGCTGCGATTGCGGCGGGCACACTGGAGTCGACCGAGCCCATCCTCAAAGGAGAGGATGCCATCGCCTCCTTGGACCCAAGGGACGAGCTGTACAAGATCGCGGAGAAGTACCGCATCCAGAAGAAGCCGGTAGTGGAGGGAAATGTCACTTTGAGCGCCACCATGCTCACCTCCATCCCGGAGGTAGATCTGGGCATCGAGTTGAGTTCTTCTTCTCCACTCGCATTCGTAACATGACTCCTTTTTTTTTCCCCCCCTTTCTGACCGCATCTCTTTTATTTTATTTTTTTGGGTAGTAATCGGATCAGGAACTTCGAGGCGACGGAGAAAGCCAAGCGGCAGTTGAGTGAGCAGCGAGGGAAGAGCGGCAGCACGACAGCACCGGGCGGGGTAGGGAGCAACAGCAGCGGTGTAGGGGGACGCGGGACGATGATGGAGGCGAAGGAGCACTTTGCGGCGGACCGGTTTCTGCTGCCGAACCATCTGAAGCCGAACCCGATAGGGGAGCTGGACTCGCTGAAGATTGCGCGGCTGGAAGCCGAGGGCCATTTCGAGGAAGCCGACGCGCTCCGTAAAGACCTCAAACGCAAGGCCTACCAGCTCAAATACGGCAACAACTATCATCCCCCTAACAATATCATCTCCGCGAATAATCCTTCCGCTAACCATCGCTTCGCCTCCCATCCTCCTCACCGCTCTAATCAACTCGCCACTGACGATCGCGCCGTCGAAAACTTCCGTAAACGTATGGGCGGTAGACGTTGACCCCTTCCACTTCTTCCTCTTTACTCTCCTGTCTGTCGTGTAATTCTATCAATCCCATACAAATCTAAGAAGAAAATAAATCCATCATAGAGAGGGGAGGAGAGCTTCTGAATGAATGACAAAGGTAAATCTATATATATATATATATATATATCAAGGCGCGTTTGTTGATGAAGACACCATCGACAAAGAAGATGGGACTAAGCAGGGCCCTTCTCTCTGTTTTCAAACGACCCAAAAGTATATAATTAATACTAACCAAAGAGAGAGAAAAAAAGAAAAATACAAAAAGAAAGGAAAAACGACTGCTGTGTACATATGTGGTGTGGTCCAAAAAAAAATTAATTCGGATGGACGTGGATACCCAGACGATGAAAGAAGGAGAACGGGTATATAGTGATGAGTGAGGGGTGTGTATGTGGAGAGTACTCATAAAAAAAAGGGGGAGAGCGAGAAAGGATACATGCATTGACGTACGTGAAAGAAGGAAAAAAAAACGGTTTGTATATGTGTAGAAAAACTGGGTTCTTTTTCCATGGAGAGGAATCCGCTCCATCTCCGCAAAGAAGAGGCAGGAAAAAAAAAGCGAGGAACACAGAGAGTGGAAAGGGAAACCCTGATGGATGCGTGGAAGCTCGACACGCCAAGGAAACAACAGTGGTACGAAAGTGGGGTCTATGTGTGTGTGTGTGTGTGTGGTTGTGGGCGATCGGGGACAGACAAGGTCACGTTAACAAGCCGGCATCTCGGAGCAAGTTTTCCAGACAGTCGGCCTTGGCGCTTTCCAATTCCAACTGACGCTGAGTAGACCTACACCCGAAACAAATGGAGGGGTTTTTTTTTGTGTTGCATTAGTATAAAAAAAAACTGAAGAGAAAGGAGGGAGGGAGGTATACCCAAGAAGAGTGGAAAGTTTTCCGCGTTCTTCAGCGATGCGCTTGAGGTCCTGGATGAGGAGGTTGAGGGATTGCGAGGGCGGGAGCTGTATGTCGTTGAACATCTTATCAAGTTCCTCGTTGAACGCGTCATACAAATGGCTGTTCTCTACTTCCAATGCTTCTTGCATCTGACGCGTCACTTGGTGGCGCGCATTGACCATCTGCACCTCGTTTTCTTGCTTCCTCAGTTCTTTCCGTATCTGGTGTTCGCTCCCGTCATCAGATACTGCCTATCAACATATATATTTATATTTATGTTTGGAAAAACGTACTTGAGTTATCGAGCGATTGTATCGTTCGTGCTGCGCCTGGAACGACTCCGTCTCCACCGATTGCACTTGCTTGATCTTGCGCTCAATTCCATCCGCAGATTTCTCCAGATCATGCACGATCCCATCGATCACTGGTAAGAGATGGTGAGGAGTCTTAGAGGCCTTCAAAAGACTTGAAGCATCTGATGCTTTAGCCACATCGGACAGCTAAATAAATAAATAAATAACATCAACCATTTGTTTGGAAAGAAAAACCTCCATATCATTTGTAAGAGAGAAGATATTAATACGCGTACATGCAGCTTTCGCGGTGAACGCGGGATGCTCCCGTTCATCGCTCGACTGCCTATTAACCCACTCCCACTTCCTCCCTCGCCGGCCCCCACTCCCGCTTGCGTTGATCCAACAAGATCGACTTTACCGAGCTCGTGCTTGAGCTTTTTCAGCTGGCTCTTCATCAACTTCATCCTCCCTTTAATATCTTGATACTATGATTCATCAGATGAGACGGAGTCAGTTTTTGTGAGCTCCAGAGAGGTGCTCACGGAGAGAAGAAAGGTACTGACCAAATCTGTGGTGCCGATTTCATCTGCTGTCATCAGCCCAACCGTGCCAGTTTCGTCGTTATTCTCCACACAACTGAGCGTATCACCCTCGTCTTGATCGGGATCGAGGGAGTGGTCGTTTGCGGCGGAGGTGGACGGGTTCTTCTTAGTGGGAACTGTCGACGGGCCGTCATCCTTCCTGGGTAGGTTCGGGCTACCTCTCCTGGCCGTATTGTTGTTGCCATGATCCGGCTTGGAGCTCATTGGGGGTTTGCGGACAACGAGGGGCAGGGTCTGGACTCGTTTGACGCGCTCATCGCGTTCCACCTCCATCTCACCAACCTCACGGCCGTCCACTGATCGGCTGCGTTTTCCCAAACTCGATCCGGAAACGTTCCGTGAGCCGCCCGAGCCCAAGAAACGCTCGCCGTCGCCATGGAGGATTGTCTCAGGGATCCTGTAACCACCCAGACCGGCTGATTTAGGCTCCTTGCCGGGAGGCTCGGACATCGCCCGTGTGAGGCTACTGGATCGCTCGAGTGGTACCAGCTGTCGTGGACCCACCAGCCCTCGCGTGCGTGGAGCACCGTTGGCCGACCGTCTCTCTTCAGCTTCGTCCTCGTACGAGCTCAGGCCACTGACACTACTACATTGTGATTCACTCTCGCCCTCGCCCTCTCCGTCCCCTTCCTCCGCCTCAAACGCACTTCCACCCCGACCCTTCCCCTTGAGTGTACTCCTGGCCGGACTGGATGACTGGTCATCCTCTTCCTGCTCCTCCCTCAGCCGCGGTAGATCGTCGTACAGTGCCGGATTCGAGTCACCCGAATCACCGCCTGCAGCCTCTTTGGGTGCGAATCTGCTTGGGCCGCTTTCGCCCTTCGAGACCCCAATTCCTTTGGGGGCATTCCTATACCATACCGGTCCTCCAGGAGACCGCGTGGCTGTGGGCTGGATCTCGCGTAAGGGAGTTGATGGGGCACTGGGCTGGCTGCTCGCCGCGCCACTCGAAAGGGTTTTCGAATGCGACGATTTCATTGATTTTGTGCGGGAGAGTCCGTCCTTCCCATGCGTTCCAAACAGGCGGTGGGGTAACGCGCTATTGACGTTGTTCTCGATCGATAAAGAACCTGACTTGGTCCGAAAGCCACGCGTTGGTGAGGGTGGATTTGTCGTGCCAGCATGCTGCTGCTGCTGTATTGATGTTGAGAAGATGCGGCTGCTCCGGGGAGGAATATCGGCGATACCGTAAGCTTGAACTGTGTACGGGAAGGCTGAATGTCAGTCGAAGTTTAACAGATTGGAAGGGGGAAACAAGAAGAGCTCAACTAATCCGAACAATCAAACCACTCAAACATTCTGTTTGAACGACAATATCTTCTTCTGCTTTGTCGATTGACGCGTTGAGAGAAGGAAAGACATGATTTGGCTTGCGACGCACGTGAACTCTACAGTCCGGATCGTCCGGGTCATTGAAGTGAGCACGGATAATCATCAGGGGTGGGGCAGGATCTATTGATTCAGTAACAAACTGAAGTGGGTCGACTGCATCGGTGCCGACTAGTTGAAGTACCACTCTATGCTGGAGAGTTTTTTTTTTATCGTGGGGGGAGGGAGGGGGGGTTGAGAGCAAGGTCCGACTTGTGATGATAGTGAGGAAAAAAATACTTACTTTTCTCTGTTCAGTTAAATAGGTTTGCTTGTCATACAAATTCCAAAAGCTATCGATGACAGCCTGGTTGTCATTCTCATTAATAAATTTTGTCCGCATAACTGTTGAGCGATCATCGGCTGCCTTGACGAGTGCTTGAGATTTTCTGAGGTTATCGAGGAATCGATCACGTTCAGCAAGTGCGGCGGCATAGGCTTGCTTGGAATTGGGATTAAGGTAGGATTTGTGAGAGAGACTATGACTGGTTGCGTGAAGCGGAATGGGCTGGTGAGTGGAAGCAGGGTGGGAGGAGAGTGATAGACTTTTCTCGTGTCCGGATGGAGCGGGGGCAGGAGGAGGACAGACGACGTAGTGGCGGTAGCGGCGGTCGGTCCAGCGTTCAGAGACGTCCTGCGGGGGACGATCGAGATAAAGATCGAAGCTCACCTCGCTCGCCGAGCCGACGCCCACCTGCCCGACCTCATTGGCCACAATGACGTCGTGGACATCAACGAGCCCTTTGAAGCGCATGCTCCCCTTCTTGAGCTTGGTGGGTGTGTTGTGACCTCCAAGGGATTTGGAGAAAAAATCGGTGCTACCACTGACGACAGAATTGAGGGAGGAGGTCGTTCCTTTAGATTTCTTCATTGCTGCCACGAGACGATCGATATCGTCCAATCCAGCTAAGGTTTTTCCGGTCAGCTGGCCATTTGGTGGCTTCTTGGCGATGACGATAGTGTCGTTGAAGAGGAATAATGTACAATGTAGCACTGTCGGGTTGGGGGAATCAGGGATGATATCAAGAACGTCGATTGAGTCAATGAAGTACCGGCCAGGCTTGACGAGGATCGCAGGAAAATGGTCTATCGATCGATGGAGACCCCACATGGTGGCTGCCTTAATCAGATGGTCATCCAGTTCACACACTGCAAGTCGATTACAGGTTGCAATGCACGCCAAGAGGCCAGCTCTGGCCGGATCATTTGATGACATTTTCTTCAACATTTCTGTCAGAAGAAACATTACGGCATTAGCAAAATCAAGGTTAATCAAAGTTGAAAGCCCCCCCCCCGCCTTTTTTTTTTCTTCTTCTTCTTCTTTCGAATGGTTAAATAGAGAATCGCTACTACTCACGTTCAAAGATGAGGATATACCTCGTGATTCTTTGAACGGGCTCCATCAATAATTCTCTCAAGCCGACTCTACCCATTCCATCATCATACATAGCTTCTTTGGTGCGCTCACAGAACTGGCGAAAGCCTTCCGATTTTTTCAACAGCTTTTGTTCTGTTTCCTTGATGATATCATAACCGGCGAGATAGTCGCGATAGGGGCGCTGGATGTTGAGGAGTTCGTTACTCAGCAAGTCTGCCCAATGCCCAGAGCCAGGTTCGTGCTCGACGATTTGCAGACAGTTTTCCAGGACGGGGAGTAAGGAGGCGTTGGCAGAGACGACCGCCTCGATCTTGCCGAACATTGAGGTGGTCTCATACTTGTCAATAATCTTCGTCTGTGATGACTTGGAGAAGGTCTTGAGTGGGATTGCATAACATTGGTTCAGAGCCCCTATGCGCTTCAGATAGGCTCGTTCAGTGACCACCAGTTCGGTAAACAGTGCCATGATCGCTGCTTGGTCACTTGTTGGTCTCAAGGTAGCCTGGCGAATTGCATGGAAGGGGGGTTTTTGAAATAAGAAAAGAGAGTCAGCTCGTTGGTATTCTGTTCGATAACTGGATTTTCTTGTTTATGTGTGTGTGTACGCGTATGTATTTTTGGTCCAAATGATCGAGGAAGGAACAAAAGGGCGTACGTGATTGAGAGCGGCTATTAATGATTGAGTGTGGCCGGCCTGCCCATTAGTGGAAGAGGAGCGCCTTCCAGTGGGACTGAAGGGATCGAGCCGTTCACCGAGAGATCTGAGAAAGAAAACCAATTCTAGCAAGAAAAAAAAAAAAAAAGAACAGATTGAGTATAACCAATATAGCCCCGGTCACAAACATTGATTTGCTAGCAAGTTAATGGTAATCTTGCTTAGTCCGACTTGCACATGATATTCCACTGTACATCTTGAGTCGTGAAATTAGAAGCACATTATTTTATTTGCTTCAGTCCTACACTGAACTTGAAGTGAAGCATAAACATAAGACCCGGTAGTTTTTCGAGCAGTTAGTCATGGCATTTTTGTTTTTGTTTTCTGTTGGACATACTTTTAAGCCAGTGGCATTGTTACAGTATGATGGTGCACGTTCCTCTCATCCAGATGAATCCAGATGATAAGCACTTGTTTCCTTGGGTGACTGCGGAATGTGGGGTTTCTGATTACATAATCTACTTGCATTCACTTTATTTGCACTGCGCAGTTTTCAAGCGGCTTTGAGCGAGTTCCCCTTCTTGACCATTCTCATTGACTTGATCGACTCGTCAAAACCGGGATTACATACGGCCACTCGTATCGTATTACATACTCTTTTACTGTCTATTACGCACCATGGTCAAAAGGCAAGCTGAAAAACAACTCACCGATCGGTAAGCACATCCCATTCTAGATCCCTTTATCCTTTCCTTCAACCATCTTATTCCCTTTGGTCCCCGTCCTGCTTCTGTTTCATGCTACAGGAACTGGAACGATCCAGACACTGAAGACGTGGGTTGAAGTTCAAACTACCCATTAGGAAATTCACATCAAGTACTCATACCAGCCACTTCTTCATTTTAGACTCCATCAACTGAAGCACTCAAAACCGCATCTCCTCAAGCTATCAGCAAGAGGCAGTAAGTCTTGACATCCCTAACACAGGTTTCACCTCCATCGTAATCATGCCATCCCCGCTCATTGGCCCTTTCTATCATTTTTACGTAGAATACGCGCCCTACCTAAAAAAACTGGTGCATCAGTTAAGTTTCCTGCTCAGTTTCAATTTTGTGGATTTTCAGCAAAGATACACGCGTCTTGTTGACTGAAACCATTGCAGCCTCAGGTTTCCCCGGCTCCTTCGATATTTGGGGCCGTTCCATCACTTTCTGCTAAAAGTAAACCTGTCTCGACACTATTCGGTCAAGCATCTCAATCAGTAA
Organism: Puccinia novopanici; assembly: GCA_004348175.1. Taxonomy (NCBI): domain Eukaryota; kingdom Fungi; phylum Basidiomycota; class Pucciniomycetes; order Pucciniales; family Pucciniaceae; genus Puccinia; species Puccinia novopanici. The sequence goes on from SMGU01008031.1 coordinate 10,640, forward strand.
ACCCTACACCCTCTTTCAATTTATTTGGCGGTTTAACTAGCTTTGGAGCTGGTCAGTTCCTACATCTTGAGCTCATGAATTTACCCCTAGTAATGCCTGACTTTTGCCCATCCATATTTAGCAAAACCTACTGCTTTTGGCTCTGCTCCATCCGCCATGCCAAACCCTTCTAATTCTGCGGAGTCTTATAGCACACAAGCATTGACCACTTACTATGCGTCCCTACGCGGTCTAAACTTATGCGCTCTGAAGGCTTTCGACGGACTCATAAAGAAAGACGCGTTTATGGATCTGAGCAGCGCCTTCGATCAGGTCAAAAAGAACTACAACGAACATCGCCAAGAGATTGAGGCTGAACTCGAACGCTCGCAACCATCTGCAACCGGTCAAACGAAGACATCTACAACCGATCAACCGAACACATCTGAAACCGACAAAACCAATAAATCTGCAACCTCTGAAGCACACGTTCAATCTCCTTTTGCTTTTGCGACTAAAGAGGCCCCAAAGGAGGCGCCTACCAAATCTGCTTTTTCATTCGCGACGAACGGGGCACAAAATGACGCGCCGGTTAAATCTCCCTTTTCTTTCCCAACCAATACAGCCCAAAATACTTCCAGCAATGGAAGTAGCCTTTCCACTGCCACCGAATCTCATGCTACTTCCTCCCCATTCTCCGCTTCCACATTTGGCACCAAAGAATCACTCACAGCAAGCTCCCCATTCTCCGCTTCCACATTTGGCACAAAAGAATCACTCACAGCAAGCTCTGGTTTTCAGCGTCCTGCTGTGCCTGAGCCAAAGATACAACCATCTTCGAAGGAGGTTGCCGATCATAGCTTGTGTTAGTCTGCCTTTCATCTGACCTAGTTTTACACCAATCAAAAATGTTCTCATTCTTAATTTTTCTCCCCTGCCCTACTCTTACAGCCTCTACCAGTGCTTCAACAGCTCCGGCTGCTTCGCGGCCGGGCGCGTTCACAATGGCGGCACCAATGCGCCCCTCGCCATTGAGATACGAAAGCAATGGCTCCCTAGCAGGTAGCCCCAACGCGAAGTCTTCCGACGAACCCGCGAGGAATGCTGCTGGCTTGGCTCCGAACACTGAGAGTTCCAAACCTGCATCTTCGCATTCATCAAGCGCGGATACTGTGAGTCAGCAGCCGAAGCCACATGAGGAAAACTCTGCCGATCGCCCGCCCGCGACTTCTTCGTTCTCAGACAGTAAGAGCAAAAGCGCTTCCCTATTTGGGACGACTGGAACATCCGCCACGGGGGCTTCACTTTTCGGCTCTCCTTCCACGTCCAAACCTTTCAGCTTTGTTTCATCGTCCACACAGAACCCAGCCGCTCAGTCATCCAGCGTCAGTTTTGGTTTTGGGGTAGGAGGCGCTGGAAATAGTAGTCCATTCGGTAGTTTTGGCTCCCCAAAGGCTGCCCAAGCTACTCCCCCGAAGAACGGGTTTAACCCCGTGGGTTTCTCGTTTGGCAGCAGCCCCCCAACCTCATCGGTCGTGACAACCAAAACTCCGGCCCCTCTCACGTCTGAAACTGGATCGACAACTAACAATTCTAGCTCAACTGTGGATGACAAGCCCAAGATCGACTCAAGTAGCGTGACTGCACCCGAAACTTCGGATGGTACAGAAACTGACAGGGGATTGAAAGTTGCTGAAACAAACAAGGGAGAAGAAGAAGAAGAAACTCTCTTCGAAACTACCGGTAGAGTCTATGCCCTATTGGACAAAAAACAAGATGATGGCAAGATCCAAAAGAACTGGGTCGGTTGGGCTGTTTGCTCTGTCAAGTTGAACAGACATCAAGAGACTAAACGATGTCGAATGTTGGCTAGAAGCCAAGTCAACCAGAGCATCCTCATTGTCAGTATTCAATCACGTTGTTCTTTCTTTATTTCTTTATTTTTTCTTAAAAAAAAAACTGATTTGGCGGGGTTACTCTTTTGAAGAACTTTTTTGTGAGACCAGATCTGAAGGTGGAGAATCGTGGTAACTCATTGGAAGTTCTGGGCTTCAATCCTGAGGGAACCCAATTGCAAGCTTATAGGATTCGACCCTCGTCGATCCCAGTGGTCGAGGAATTCATCAAGGCCATCAAGGATGTTACTGGGTCACTTCCGCAAAGTTGAGAAAAAAAAACGAGTTCCTTGGCTCACAGCGTAGAGAAAGAGGTACAGCGCCTCGCAATAGAAAGCAAGATAGTCCATCAAGACAATCTGTTGATATTTTATTCACTTCGAACTCCCTCCATACATATAAATACATTTCCAAGTTTAAACCATATACAATTAGTTACACAATGCAGCAATGCAAAGTTCAGTCATAATACTCTCACATTGGATCAGCCTCTCGACTTCTTGCATCATTGCTGCCCCTTCCTTGCCATCCCCGTCTCTAGAAATTACTGAGCCTTTTTTTCATCGGGTGGCCTTGAGGGTCAGCTGGATTCACTCGGCCTGATTATCAGACAATCTGTGCACTAACACATGCCTAACGTAACACAAGCCCCCCCTGGTGGGAGGCTGGCGTGCCCGTGCAACACCGCCCTCCCGCAGGGGACGCGTTCGTTCGAGAGGGTTTGTCAAGCTCGAAAACATGCACTGACATGCAGATTGCTTCGTTTTCTCCTAATTGAGCCGGCTATAAGTAGATGAAAAGATACAAAAATGTTGACGGTATATCTCTGAGTTTCTTATACCCTATACCCTCACGGGATGAAAATACATTACCCTTCCCTGAACACCCCTGCAGGGTCTGTACAGCTTGCATGGCAGTGGGGTGGCTGAGATAGGGCTCACACCTGAGCTTCCTGGCTGCTCAGCCTACATTGTATGGCCACATGCTGAGTGTTTCTCCTGGTGGAACATTCGACAAAGGAGATGTGAGTGGAGGGGTGCCTCAGAATCACAGAGAAAGGATGGGAGAGTAGTGCTCAGAAAGCATGGGAGGACCAATGTGGGACGGATCAATGTGATATGGTGTGGGAAATCTGGGGCTGCAAGGGGGTGTAGGAATATGGGCTAACCAATCTTGCATGAGGAGCAGTACTTGCTGCAGCAGAGTAGACAAGAAATTATGGTACAAGTAGTGGTGGGATGGGGCTCAAGGGAACTCACATCCAGGCTGGTCCAGTGGCAAATGTAACTCAAACAGGGCAACTGTGGGTGCATACAGAGGGTGCAGAAGGCAGAGCAGGTGAGGAGCAGAAGGATGAGAAATATGCACCCTCTTATAGAAGAACCTAATGTGAGTACCAGTTTTCACAGCACTTTGGATTCATCATTCATTGCATAGAAACACCACTCTCACAGCCTGTCTAGATTTTATCACAAGAACCTTTACAGAAGGAAAGTATCACGGAGTCTTTTACCTAAAGGCCTTGGCTGTAGTTCATTTCTATCTAAATGGATTTCTAGAGAATAATGTGATGTGTGGATGGGCAATTGTGAATAAGGGACATTGAGGTATGTGCTCAAGGAGTTTGCAGACCATATGAGGATGTTGGATAAGAGAAACTCACCCAACCTCTTCTTTCTAAATTTCTCTCCTCTTCTCCTTCAATGCATTCTCTTTAACCTAAAACTTCATCCTCATCAAAATTTTTTGTTCACTTCAATTCCAATATTCAATGGTTCCTGGGTTGGTTTGTTTCCTTGTTGAGAGGTTTCTGGAATCTCTTAGGTTATGAGTCCAGAGATCTAGCTGATAACAAGAGACGCATACAGAACATTAACACAATAAATTCCAAAAAAACCATTGGTGGAAATTCAAAGGAATGATAAGGGATTAACAATCCTCATAAAATCACAAGTTTACTTTCTGTAAGATATTAAGAATCATTCACCTCATTCTCAAGGAGCTCAGATAATTAGCTCTAGATGGACCACCACCTGTGATTTAATGTCATTAAAGGATGACAGTATCTTTAGATTTTTGGATGGCATGCCATTATTGAAACCCAAATCACTTGACAACCCAATATTTCAATATGATGCTTCTCAATTTTCACATAATCCCTTGACCCTCTATGAAAAATTCATGAACTCAGTCTTGAGAAGAACACCACCTCAGAAATAAGTTATGGAAGTGAAAAAAAAAAATTGAAGAGGCTGACAGAAGATGCACTCTTGGCACACCAGGTTTTAAGACAGATTTCATCTCCCTGAATGTGTATTTCCACATTACCTTTATGAGAAAAAAGTTTTGATGAATTAACTTGATTACAGCTTTTTTTAACACAATTCATCTTATCAAAATTAGAAGTCACACTTCTGAGAGAAATCAAACTGTGCTTTTTGAATAAAAAGCAGCTCATTGGATCCAGATATAAACCTAAACAATTCCAAGGGATTTTTGAAAATAGACAGTATAATCCTACAGCCCCTCTTAGACAAGAAGATTGTTTAGTGATGTTTCCACAAAAGAAGGCTTCCACTTCCTAACAGCATTTAGAAGAAATGTTAGTATCAATAGCCAAGAAAGGCCATTGTTTTTTTGTGAGGGATTTTTCTGATCACTTGAACAAAAAATGTTTTAGATGTAGGAATTAAACTCCTGGCCAACCATAAACATATCCTCAGCCTTCATGGTTACAGCAGCTGAGTGCCCAACTTCATGTCAAGTTTTATTGGATGGGAAAACACTCAAACAGAAAGTTGAATTTGATTCTTTTGACTTGAGCAGGGTTTAGTCTGGAACAATTAATGAGCTCACATATTTTTGGCTGAATCTGGGCCACATTGCTTGAACCCCACAATCTAACCAAAAAGCATAGATGATCTAAATTAGCCAATCTTCTCTTACATTTTTGATTGCAAAAGGGAGGTGGGTAGCAATGGTGAGTGATTTGATTCATTCTTAATCACACTGAACTTCTGGATCTTCCCATTGAGGCACTTAAAATGGCATCTGTGGTGCACTCAAACTTGAGTGAAATTCCAAAATTCCAGGCAAGGTGCAGCAGTGTTATCTACATACAAGATATCATGTACTGATTATTATCTGCTTACCTGGAGGCTATATGATTTGTCCCAGATGATCTCAACCCGGGGTCCTCTCGTGCATACCAAACATGTACTGAATCTAAATCTAAAAGCCATTCATCAAAAACATCTGAGTATCCCTTTTGGGTCCCAGGTAGCACACTAAATCTTCTTGAAAGGAAGCAACTGTTCCAATCACACCAAATCCTTGAAAAACTCATAAGAGTCTAATATGGCCATTGTGTGGCTCATAGAAGGCTATTTTACAACCTCGCACATGGTGAAATATGACTTCCTTGCTCGAGTTCGCGAGCTCATGAGTTTCATCGGTTTGTGTACCTATTTACAACCCATGGCCGGGTCTGCATATAGGACTCATGAGCTTGGTTGGTTTGTTGCCCCATTAAAGGAAGTTGAAGTTCAATTGTTAAAAGGAAACTATGTGACACTAACGGAATCGCTGATTAAGATAGATGGAAACAATACAGGAAGGAAACACGAGACATATCTCAACTCCTATGTGATTGGTCAGGAATTTTATAGAGCGGGGCACAAGGGAGCCTTTAGCAACAGGTACAGAAATATAAATATGTTATATGCCTGTTGAATGCAAAATTAATCGAGGATTGTGTCGTCCGATTTGGTTGCGACTTCAAGAGCATATGAAATGATGATCTTGCTTGAGTTTTTGTGGATCCAAGACAGCTTCACAACACGATTTGTGGGACCTTGGTGCCAAGCCCTGCGGATGATAGACGAGTTTGAGACATGTGTTCCAAAACTTTCGACCGACTTTTCCAGTTGGGTCTTGGGCATTGGGATGCGGAGTGGCTGGCCTCCCGGGCGGCACCAAGTAACATCCTCTATTTCGTGTAGCAAGGAGAGGAGGTTGTGAAAAGTTCATATCCGAGGGGAAGGTCGTTTCAAAAAAAAAATCAAATCATGTCAGTGCGTTCCACTCACGTTGCTCAATGTGACGACTGCCAGGTAAAATTGCAATAAGTATCAGACTAGGAAGTACCCCAATTGCAATGTCTCTACTTCCGATGCGATGGCAGCATATAGCGGCGTGAAGGCTGCGTCCTTCGCCTCCACAATCAATGATTTTGGGCCCTTCTGCATTAGATTTAGTTTGATAATCAATGTCGTCTCTTCCGTAGCTCAGGGGTTCAGAATTCGTTTCTTACGTGGGGAATTAACAACATGGCCATTTCACGTAGCTTCTTGCTGTCTGGTAATCATGCCACGAACATTAATCAACAACTTCGTTGAAGTGGTGAAGTGCGAAGGCACATACAAAAGAATGAACTGGCTACTCACTGTGTAGCACTTGATCGCTCACAAAGCCTGGGTGCTGATAGATATAGTGGTTATTGATATCGTCTTCCAATATTTCTCTGAAGGTAAAATCTTGACATACTACTGCTAAACACAAAATCCCAGTTCCTTGCAAACGTTTCTGTAATTCCTGAGTGAAAACGATAATCTAGGCACATTGCGGTTAGCTGCAGGATGAGTTGTACGAGGGTGATGACGAGTTCACTATCTAAAAAAAGGGACTCACGGAAAGCATACTATTCCCGTGCCTTTCCAATGCAGAACATCTCCTTTGATTCAACCCTTGCAAGTCAGAGAAATCCGGTTCACTGCATAAATTGTGGGTCGCGCTTGTAATGTTGATGATCCTGACATGCTGCCCTGGGGCACTTTGGGCCGTCCTCTTCATCAAGGGAAGTAAGCGTCCCGTCAAAGCAAAGTGGCCGACGGCGTTGCACCCTTGAATTTCTACACCGTCCTCACTGAGGCAGTAAGATGAGCAGCGTCTCTACGAAAGTCGGCAATCAGCGCATGTTTTCCTTCTGAAAGAAGGCCACATAATTGATGCTTACCACAGCAGCATTATTTATCAAAATATCCAGCCTGGTTTCGCGTTTAAGAATGTCTCAGCAGCCTCTTTGCATGTTCGGAGTCGTGTCAAGTCGAAGTGGATATAATCAAAAAATCCACCTGGGACTTCCTCACGAAGTGACCTTATAGCTCGCTGGGCTCTTTCTTCATTTCTACAAACCAAGCTGTGACAGACGTTTCGCGTCGCCAACAAAGAACATCTGGTTACTGGCGATAGGGCAATCAGCGGGGTGTTTGCGACTTACTACACCTTTTCCCCTTTCGAGCCAGCTCAAGGCAAATGTAGTACCGGTTCCGGTGCTACCGCCTAGATTTTATGACAAAGGAAACTCTATCAGAAAAACATCTTGACGAACGATTTGTCAGATGATCAACAATCTTACCTGTCACGATGGCAATTCGACCTAAGATGCCAACCACGAAGCAGGATTCAAAAGAGGGAGGTTAGCTTGTGTCATTGACCCATAATCACACAACACAGCCATCGCCTACAAAAAGTAGCTCACCAGTGAGATCGGCGACATCCGAAAGTTTCCAGGACGTGGATTTGTAATGTTTGGACAACCTGTGTGGCATGGTGAAAACCTGATTGACTCTCCTCGTGGCTCTGAAGGGATTTGAATAGTTCTTCTGTATCAAAAACTCAGTCGTCCTGGCAGATTATAAAGCCCAGATGAAATTACGGTCATCAGCTTGCATGATCAACATCATATCATGGGACGGGTCACGGGGTGCATACCGGGAAGATCGCCGGTTCGTGGCTGTGGGCGTGGCTGCTCGCTCTGGTTTGTATTTTGTGGTAATCTCGGCCGATGATCTGTTGAGCTTCCTCAGCTTCTCTCGGCGCTATCAGCCGAGGAACTAGTCTTAAATGTAGCTTGTGAAAGGAGTGGTCGAGCATAAACACATCGGGGTTACCATTGGATCCACGAGCCGCACTGCTGGCCCAGTAAGGGGCGATTTCAGCAAGGGGTAATTCCTTAAACGGATCTATGGATATCTATCACTATCAACCCCATGCGGAACGATGAAGACCTTCTGACCCGACCGGACCAAGGGGTGAGTACATCGTCGGAGAAATGACCCAAGATATCACCGGAAATCACTGGACAAAATCATCTTAGTTAGACACCCTGGACTCCCTTACTTTTCCAAATTTTCTTAAGAAAAGAAAACTAACTGCCGGTACGTAATCCCAGAGGCTCAAAGCAAGCTTCCACCAGCGACATCGTGCAAATAGAGAGTAAATGGGAATTTGCTTCATGAGGTAGAAAAAGTCATCTTGACATAAGGCTGTGGCTTGATTGGCTTGACCAGCCGTGTCTTGCATGGGTTTCATTCATGGAATTTGGTAGACTGAAATCTACACCATTTTTGGCCGACACGCCGCCTATCTATGGAAGAGTTCACAACATGGATTCACCGAAAACTTCAATGGTGCTCATGATTAAAAATGCTCAAGATAACTTCTTACTTCATTGCCACATAAGTTAATTGAATTGGATTTGTTGGGCCATAATGAGTACTTCATGGAAAGATTATGAATAACCTATGATTTTAATACTAGAAACAAAACCAGCCTGAAAACAATAATAAAACTGAGAATGACAAGAAGATAGAAGAGACTGAATGATAAGAAGATGAAACAAAGAATAGGCCGTACCACACAAGGAAGTATATTGAGCTGATGGTTGAGATTTGATGTTGGCTAGAAGCAGACTGAAAATAAGAAGCTACATACAAAATAAAAGGATCAGAAGATAAAGGTTGATTAGATCACTGGACATCAATCAGAGAAAAAGCAGAAGAGAAGATGGGGAAAGGAAGTTACAACAAACTATGCAGAAGTAATTGAACTGATTGTGATGTTGAACTGGGGAAATTGATTCAATATTGTGAATCTTGAGAGGAGTTCCTAATCTGTAATTGTTTTTAAACATCTTGAAGTTGCTCTTGTTGAGAAACTTGAGGATGAAGGGTTTTCTAGAGACTAACAGATTCAAACGCTTTGCCACAGTCACATCTCACAGGTTTAATTCTTCTGCTTTATTTCAACAGATTAAGCAACAGTCAATATAGTATGTTATCATGAGTGGAAATGAGCCCCAGCACATCCAACTGTCAGAATATTTATAAGAAAAAAAGGATCACATTCTCTTGGTTATGAATTTATGACTGTTTCAGAAACCAGTCTTTGGAATCTAAATCTTGAGGGAGGGTATTACTCATGAAAAAAGAAGCATAGTTGATGTATCAGAATGTTTTGGTTATAACAGCACAGATATCAAGCCTCACACAGGGTGAAAAGAATGTGAAGGGGTAGTTGAGTTGGGAATCTGATTATAACCAAGAGACAGTCTAAAATCTGAGCAAAATATCACCAGAACTTCATACATGGTGTAAGACTCAAAAGGTGTTGTGAAACCCTTTTGCTGAATTGAGAAGGGGATGGATGAGTTGCAAGCTCTGCCCTTCTATGCTATCAGAAAACAAGACCACCAAGATCGCTTGGCAGTTTATTTAACGTGATAGGGATGGTCTGGTTCGAAATGGCTGTGGACCAAGTGAGATCTTATCTATGAGAGTGAGTGAAGGTTGATGATGATGATGAGATGAGATAGATGATGATGATGATGGATGATGATGAGTGGTGGTGAGTGTTGGTGAAGAGTGTTAAGTGATGAGGAGTGATGAGTGATGAAGAGTGACGAGTGATGAGATGTGAGGTGAGTGATGAGATGTGAGGTGAGGGAGGAAGTGCTTCAACCAGGGATTGAACACAGGTCCTAGTGATGGGGTAATATAGAGTGAGAGAAGGGGGGTTGGAGTTTATAGAGGGGTGAATTGTTAGATTTGTGCGCTTAAATGAGTGATGTATTTCTAGTTGTAAGTCTGTTGAGCAAGGCTACCAGACAAGATGATGATGTATGTACAATGATGATAAGATGATAATCAGAATAATAAACAGCGAAACATGAAACAAGCTCTCTATTTATACCAGTGACAACCACTGATGAGTATGCGTCCAACCATCTCTCCCTCCTCTGTGGTCAAAGCACTTCAGCTTCATTCCTGACTTTCTATTATAGCAGCGGAGAAAGCTGGGCTTTCCGTCCTGCTTTCCGAATTGCACCCGATACTTACTCAATGTTATCTTCCTTCTCTTCAATACCTGTATGCTTTCCATCATTGCTTTCCTTTTCTTTTCCTTTAATCAGCGAGTTACATTCATCTTCTTATTCAATAGCTCTGCGTTCTGATCTGTCATTCTTGATAGCTCTCGGCTAGTCTTATTGGAATGTAATGCTCGCATAGTCGTATTTCCTTTGATAGCCTCGGTGTCTGGTTCGGGTATTAGGGTGTCTTCGGTCGGGTATTCTAGTGCGCGTACTTGATCTTCTTTCTGTGACATGTTGTCCATGATAGCTTTGACATTGGTTGATCGAGCTGATATCACACATAAGTTGGCGGTGACCGCCTCTTGCTCAACATGAATAGCCTAGCTGGTAAGGGCTCAGGCTCTGAGGATTAAAGTTGGTTGAAGGTAGTGGGTTCAAGCCCCAGTGAGGGAGATATTGAATATAAGGGGGGTTGTTGGTATATAAGGGGGTTGTTGATATATAAGGGGGTTGTTGGTATATAAGGGGTTGTTGATATATATAAAACTATAATATAGAAGGGGATAATAATATAGAGTGACCAGATGGATAGTGTTTATAGGGGATAAAGACTAATAAGGGTGTAAATAAAACCTGATGCCAAAATCTGGTGAGGAAGGGGGAAACAACTGGAGGAGAGCCCCCTTATATAGACAAAAGTGAGGGATTTTAGCTACAAGGTACAGGAGAAATGAGGGATTTTAGCTGGCCTGACTGCACAGCATTGAGGGAATTTAGCCAGAATGAGGGATTTGTGCTGGCCTGGAAAAGCCATGGAGCACAATAGAACAACCAAATACAGGACTAAACTGCACAGCCATCAGGTCATCTGCCTGCACAGCCTGTCAAAAGGTGAGGTCATAGAAGGAAAATCCACTAAAATAGCTCAGATCAGGGATCAGGTGATTGATGCACAGCCACATACAGACTAAATTAGATCCAATCTTGGAAAATCCACTAAAATAGACTGCATGCTCCTGCATAACACTGCATGACACCACATGGTATCTGCAAGAGTCATGTGATCAGACCAAACACACTAAACTAGATCAGATCTTGGAAAATCCACTAGTTTAGCCTGCATGAGCCCGCATGCATCGTGCATGTCCATGTGATTGAGGGTATCAGGTGGTTGTCCTGTATGTAAATGTGGTTGTATGTGTATGGTGTATGTAGTATGTTGTTGTGTTGGCTGTGTAATGTACTGATAGTTAT
>SMGU01008032.1:0-20216 GCA_004348175.1 Puccinia novopanici
CCGCAGGGAGGGACTTGCAAATAAAGTCTAAATTTTGACAGGAGCAGAAAATAAGAAATGGTTGGAGTGTTTTTAAAATTGCCATAGCTCACCAATCAGCCACATCCCTGAGTCCAAATCACCGCTTTCAACTAGTCATTCATGCTAGTTACCTTTTGGCATACCCAAATTTCCTACATCTCTTACCATTCAATTTTAATGATTTTTTAAAAATTGCTAATAGTCCCAAATCCGCCTAGCAGGATCCTCCAGGATTCACCAAGGATTCACAAGGAAACCATCCTTGTGCATCCGAAGTGCACAGTTTGAAATGATGCAGATCTATGCTGCACATAGTTTTAACGTAGGCACAAGTGTCCTGTCGTGGCATCCAGCTGTTCCTTTGCCTCCAACGACTCCACATCCCTCACGCACGCAATCATGCTCTCCTCATCACAGCCGGAAACTGTCCCCGAACACACGAGGCTTATGCGTATTTGCAAAGTCATTCAAGATAACAACCTGACGCCAAAAAAATTCCTGCTTGGCTTTCTGACAAACTCACATCCGGCCTTAGCTGATCGCCGAAGACTTTGGCCTGTAACAGGTTTGGACTCCACAATCGAGTTGGTCAAGATGATTGTGAATCAGCTGAAGAAGAAACCTGACGGCCAGAGGGCATGGGAATCTTTGGTATTAGAGGAGGTGAGTATTTTGATCCAGCACTCATGCGGTTTTGCATTAACACCTAACACCTTTCTACTAGGCTACCCACATTGTTAAATTGCAGACTCCGCCGCATGGAAACCATCCGCAGGGTTGCTACCAAAGCAGCAAGACGGTGACTGCAAATTTCTTTGGCGAGGACGCAAAAGAACAGTATAACCAAAAGGTAGTAGGAAAAATGAATTTTCTGTTTCAATTTTTGACGGCAATACTCCCATGAAATGCTCCAGACAATTTGGAGATGGAGGACACGGTAGGCGATGACGAAGACCCTGTTGAAGAAGGCCTTCTCAACTTGGAGGAGATTGGCTATGCGAAGACCAGGTCCGCAATTGTGTCTGCCAACGAAAGACAAGCTAATGTCAGTGATCGATTGGTTCATTTCTGTAGTCCTGTTTACTGATAATGGCGGTTACACAGATTGCTTGGATGATATGCTGTGTTATTGCATTTGGCATCAACCGACGTTGTAACGGTTTTCAACTTCGCAACGGAATCCAATTTCTGGCATGTGGTGTGTCTGAAAGAGTCAATCGATACCTCAATTACTACGGGTTGGCCTGTTCGCGCGGGACAGCAGTTTTGGCATTGCACTCACTGTCATTGGAGGCCCAGTCCAACCTGCAAAGCGCGTTCCGCCGGAATTTCGCCAAGGTGATCTCGCCAGTGATATGTATCGACAATCTAGACATTGAGCAACGAGTCCACACTCAGTCGGTTGGCCACCGCGCAATCATGTTTCATGGGACCTGGGGATATATTCAGTTTCCCTCGGCAGAACTCCTAAAATCGCTGGACACCTCGGAGCTGACACTCGAATGCTTCAACAATGCAATGAAGAAAGCCCAGTCGTTCAAGATTGAGCCACAGATGTTTCTGCCCACTTCGGATTCGAGCAAGTTGTACGAACATGTGTGGAAGAGTCAGATTGCTCGAGTCATGCACCAATATATTGCAAGACCGAGTAATCCTGCCGAAGTGATCCGACTAGACCCACCGCCAGTGGAGAAAATATTGGCAACACCCCCAAATATCAAGATGTTGAAGCTTATGGATGCTCCGGAAAACAGCGCCGAGGGGATAGGCCAGGTGATTGATTCCATTGTCAATCAAACTGGCCTAAAGACGGAAGAATTTTTTGCGCGCGTCCAATTGATGGATGGTGATTTAGCCACTTGCCGGAATTTCAATTGCCTCCGATCTCTGCGGACGCCAAGCTCATACAGCCATCACAGTCTGGATAACATATGCTTTCAGCTTGGGGCATCCCATACTCTTTGGAATATTGCCACATCGATCCTTAAGGCACACTTTGGGAACAAAGATGATAGCACGGACACTGGGGCATGGCGATGTCTTGATGCTTTGGGGATCCCGGCGGCCAAAGCGTTCCCGAAAAATGATTTCACTCTCATGCTCAAGCATATTGAGCAGGTGCATGAAGCAACCATCTTTTATGGGCTGCAGTCAGTATTGGTCACTTGGACAACGTTGGTACACATCAGAAGAGCGCTGATGTCCTGTGAATTTATTTCAGGTGTATTTTGAAGACACAGACGAACTGCGTGGTGGAATTTGATGCCACAAAGGCGCGTCCAACCATGAAGACATGTCAGTGGAACGCTACAATAGAGGAATTCTATAACCGGTATTGCACCGGTGACGCACGTGACCGAGCCTCTCAAAATAAGAACAATAAGTTCCACAATGTACTGATACGACTCCAAGAATTCTCCACCGTTGTTGAGGCCAACCGGGCGATATTGGTCGTCTCATCAATATTTGGAAGTTGTGGTCATTAATGTCTCAGTCCCTCAAGGAGCTGCGAAATTATTCTGCATACTTGCCCCAGATGGTCTTGTTGCTCACCGAACTGCTGCCTCCTTCTCTTGCAAAGCTTTTCCGCCATTCGCTCCTGATCTCACCGAGCGGACGCGAGAACCATTTCGTTTCGAAGGACTTCTACCTCGAAAATCAAAACTATTGGTTGAAATTCTTTTTCAACCAAACCGGTGCGGGTACTCAGATCGATCGACTCAAGAACATGTTTTATTTAAACATCAATTTAGTGAGAAGTCTCTGCTTTTGTATCCAGGGGCCTTGGTTAACCAGATGTCGGTCCTGTTCATAGCTTCGTCAAATGATGCACTCAATTCGATTGGACACCGGTGCTTCTGTCTTCACACAATCCCACAAGAACATCATGACTGCCAAGTCATTGAATGTGTTCATCCAGATGGCAATCAATTATGACATCCTCAATCCGGGCTCAAACGAAGCGACCACCACAACTCCCGAGATTGACACAGAGGACCAACCGTCGTATGCCATGGAAATGGACGATCACCAGGATGATGAACCCCCATGCCAGCCGGATGGCGCCACTCAAACATTACCAAAGCTGACCGAGAATGTTTCGGAGAGGCCTGCCAGTGTAACGGCTGATGTACACAATCGCAAGCGGCCCAAACATCCGAAGATTACAAAAAATCCCCGAAGGGTGGACAACTCATTGATCTCAGGATACCAAAAAATACAAAAGGAAATCGGAGAAGATCCCCAATTGAGCCGCTTCAAGCCTCATATGCTGGGTGACCCAACAATTGAGGTAGACAATGAGGAACCCCCCAATCAGGCTGACGAGATGGCCATTTTTCCCATCTGAACCGTTACGACTACACCATCCCATATGTTTTTTTAACCTCTGCCATGATTTGTGCCTGTTTCGCAAGTCGCTTGGTCTTCTCCATTTTTTCTTTTTTGAGCTGTTCCTGTTTCTCTGCGCGCTGCTGTTTCCTTTTTGTTGCCAGTTCTTCTCTTTGTTTTTTCACCTCAGGCGAAACTGAATTCTTGCACGTCCCATTACCTGGTGTCATTGTTGAAATCGACTTCATCTCAATCGCGGGATGCAATGGTGCACTTGTTGGCACTACCGGTTGTTTCGGATTTTCACATATTTCTGGTCCAATAGCTGCGCCGTTCCATAATGGGGAAGATTTGAATTCATCGATAGTGGTCATCAACAGGGCAAGCTGGCCCTCAATGGCCTCACCCTTAATTATCCTTTGAAGGTCGGCTGGGGTCTTGAGCTGCCGATGATACTTGATGATCTCGTTAACCTCATTGTCTCCGAACAAATCCCGAGGAACCAAAATCGCTCGCTCGCCAAAGGTACCAAAGAAAAGTGTATCAAATTTCCGGAACAAAAGCTGTTTCAATGGCTCTAATTTCTTCTGCTCATCTTTCCCGCACCCAGGCCCATTTGGATTAGGATTGTATTTTCGCTTGGCTGGTATCAAAATTTTGGCATTGAAATCGACCTTGTTGGTTACAACATCCGTGAAATTCTTTTTATTCAACATTTTCAGATTTTGAGCCAACGCCGTGCCAGCA
The DNA here is from genome assembly GCA_004348175.1 of Puccinia novopanici. Taxonomy (NCBI): domain Eukaryota; kingdom Fungi; phylum Basidiomycota; class Pucciniomycetes; order Pucciniales; family Pucciniaceae; genus Puccinia; species Puccinia novopanici. Next base: position 4,099 of record SMGU01008032.1, read on the forward strand.
GAAGGCATACAATTCGAGCACATGCATGGTGGGAAGCCCTCCTGTTTCTCCCGTAGGGCTTCAGCTTGGTACAATGGGTCGTCAAAGTGGAGAGGGATGTATCCAATCCTACCAAAGCAAAATACACCACTTAGAATGAATAACTCGCAGAATTACAAAATTCCACATGAACTCACAAATTATCCATTGAAAACGCAATTCGCAGACATACAGGTGTCACTGCGAGCGCGTCCATTCTATCCTCGTCTGACTGTTGCTGTCCTGGTGGGAAATCCGTGACACTGTTTTTCCCTTTTGGGCGGTGAGGCTCAACGAACAGGATGGCTAAGCCGGGCCTCCCATCACGCCCGCATCTGCCTACCATTTGGCAGATGAGAGAAGGATCCCCACGTCCGATGTGAACAATCTGGCGGACCAGTTTCCAATTCTGACCCATCCCAAGCGCCAGTGTGCATGAGATGATCGGCACTTTTCCTTCGGCGAAATCGGCAACGGTTTCCTGTTTATCTAGGTCGCCGGTACAGGCATGAAAGCGGCGGGCAAGCGAGTTCCGAGGGGTTAAGTGGTAATTTGGATTTTCACGTGCTTGGTCCAATGCCTCAAGTACTTGCAGTGTGTGATGGCGGGTCCCAGAGTATATCAGACAGGGAACCAGCTGGTCGTTGGGGGTCAAATCTTTTGATCCATAAACCTTCATAATATCTTGGCACGACTTGATGGAACCCGTCATTGGGAGGCGGAGAATTCGAATTTTGGGGAGCGTCAGTTCACCGCGCAAGACATCTATGTGAGTGTCGAGGAGTTTGAGGTTCTTTTTGATTGCTTCAACTGCTACCGGTTGACAAGTAGCTGACATTAGAAGCAAGGGGGCATTGTTCTTTGTTAACAACTGGCTCGCAAGACTGCCATAGCATGGTCAAAAGGCTGAAAAATCTTGATGCCGCACAATTGTCTTAAGTTTTTTCATTCCGCTCTCAACCAAGCCCCACGCATATATCATATGCGCCTCATCAACAACCACCAACACCAATTTGCTTTGAAATTCAGGTGAAAAATACACCTCACTGAACGCTTCGTTGTCAAGCAATATTTCGGGTGATAGGTAGACGAAGTTGTAAGAGCCAGCTTGAATCTCCAGGCATGCTTGAGGCGTGAATGTGGGTTTCGTCAAGTTGATCGCCGTGTATCCCGCCGCTACCTTCTCCGCCACTTGGTTATCTCCCAGCGTGTCCAGGGGGTTCAATACTACCACTATGCATGTGATCACTTGGTGCCAATCTTGAAATAGTAGAGTGAAGTAAATTTCAGAAATATGGGATTTTCCAAAGCCGGTTGCCACAAGGAGGAAGGTATTTCATACACAAAGTAGATTTATAAAAACATTTTTACTTGAACTGGCTTTCCTTCCTGGTTGTATTTCTCCATTGATTTTTTTGGCCAGTTCCTCTAACTCATCATCTTTTTCTCTCTTAAATTTTGAGGATAGTGGTATCCCTACAATTTCTCATTTTTAACACCTATTTCTGCAGGTTCTCCCTTGAAAGACCAACCAAGCATAAGAAGGTTCCTTGTTCTTAGGTCACTTTTCATAGAGAGAGAGGTATGCTCCTCACATGGAGATTGAAAATCTGCATCAAATGGTGCACATCCTGCAAGGGATTTTCCTAACACAATGAAGGAATTGTTTTTTTGTTGGTCAAAATCCCTGCTTTTTTTTAGAATCTTTTGAATGAAAAGGCTCATGTCTCTAGTGATAGGGAAGATGTGGAACTCACAAAATGCACCAGGCAAAATACAACAAGATTGTCTATTCACTTTATTTTTATATTTTTTTTAAAGAATTATGTTTTTGTTTTCTACACTGAATATAAATGTTCTGCTCCTGAAAACACAAAGGCTTAATCAGTAAGCCTCTCCTGCAGAGAGAGTTCCGCGGGGATGCGGGGGCCCCTCCATTTGAGAGGCTTAGTTAAGCTCAAGGTTGTGCAATAGCAGGGCCATTAGGGATTGATCTTAACTAACCCTCTCATGAGATGCCCCACAGGGTCCCTGTCTCACAGAGAGGCTAATGTGGTAAAGGCAGTATTTGGCCTGAGCACCTCAGGAAAATTGAGCTGTTTTTTTTAATTCCCCAATTTCAAATCACTTGCTGCTCCATTCACCCTGTCCTTCAAGGCCAACAACCTCCTGGTCTGGGCACATTTTCTGATCCAATCCTGGTCTCATTGCTCCAGGTATGAGGCCATAAATGAGCAAATCCACTTTCAAAACACCAAAGAAATTGGAAGAATGTCAGAAAAAAAAAGCCAATGAATTCGTCACAAATGCATTCTTAAACAGACTAAAATTACTATATACATAAATACATGGCCAAAAAGGGGGGATACATAACAAGATTGTGTCAAAGTACCACAAAGATACAGATTGTGTGGATTACATCATCCAATATCAGGATCAAAAATTAGACATTTTTGATTGGCCCTCAAGGATGTGAAAGATGGGTGAAAATTTTATGATTACAGCCAAAATGAAGAGTAGAATCAGCCCATTTCATTTATCCTAGGGGTGGAGGCGGGGTGCTTTGGGAAGATGGGGTTTGTATGCTTCAAAGTTTTGCAACACCAAAATTGGTGTTTTGCGGCTGAGGTGCTCATGCCAAAATGTCTGTCTACCACGCAAGTCCCTCCCTGACGGGAGGTCGCGCCTCGCGCCAGTCCCGCTGGGCGGGACTTGTTCGGTTAAGCGATGCTCTGAATATATCATTTGTGTAGTTTATGTAAGCGGCTTACATAAACTACATTACAGTAAGCCAATTGGAGAGGTGGTGAAGTGACGTCATACATACTAGCTGCTCGCTGCTGTGCGCTAAATCCGTAGTGACGTCAGAGGCGGGATGCAATCAGTAGTGACGTCAGTGGCGGGATGCCGATTACCCAATCCGGGGGGATCCGGGGGGAGAAGAAGTAAGTGGTGGGCCCTGTTGACCTCATCCATCCTGAATTGCACTTGCTTCATTGACCAGACCATCAAAAAGCAGTAAGAGAGCTCCGAGACGAGTTAACCAAAAGATTTTCTTCAAGACCAAAGACCATCATGTTTCCCAGCTTCTATCGCGCCAACCAAACTGGGGATTCTATCCAGCCTAGTACGACCGCCCAGAGTGGTACTGGACGTAAGACGGCTCCGATGAATCCCTCCCATCTCAACAAGGCCGTACGCAAGTAAGTGCTTGAAATGATATTGTGTGGGTCTCAAGTAATAATTGACTTGGTTTTTTTTTATTCATGATTAGGGACCCGGCAGTGTTCCCGTTGGCGATTATCATCGGCGGAGTGATCTGCGCCGCTGGTTACTTTGCATTCAACAAAGCTCCCAAGGAAGGCGGTGGAGTGGAATCGGTAGGCCCTCGACGAGAGACTATCAAGATGAAGTGAATCGCAAACATACAATTAGTTAGTCAGTGTCTACTTGTTTCTCCACTAGCCTTTCTGCCTTCGTTAATGACTGATCCGTGCTTGAATTTGATAAGATAGTAATAGTACTCATGTCTCCCCATGGACAACACTTTTTCTTTTTGGCTCTTTCCTGATGAGCTTCAAGTAGTGCTTATTTTCACTGTATGATGATCCTCATCCCTTAAAACCCGGCTGCATGTGTTATACTATAGTGTAGTGATACTGTAAAATGCTCTTAATTTGTGTTTCGAAGAAAAGAACAAACTGATTTCTTATAAATAGGTGTGGTTGGTGGGTGATTATGTAATCGGTGTGGAGCTGTGACGTATAAGACAGTTTGGCCGAGTCGATAGTTGATCCTTTTGCTCCCAAATCTTGTCTTCTTTTTCTTTCTCACCTTCTTCAGAATCTCAGATGAACAACTCAGCCGAACAACTGAAGCCATTCCAATCCATCAGCGCAGAAGAACTCATCCACTCACTCAGCGAACACCAGCAGACACTCATACTCGACATCAGATCTGCCACCCAATTCACCCGATCCCATCTCAAGAGCTCAATCAACCTCAACCTCCCAACAACACTCCTCAGGCGACCACTCTACGGCCCAGACAAGTCAGTCAGTTACACTGCCACCCAACAACCACACAGCTTGCTGACTTGCCCCCCTCTCTCTTCACACAGGATTCAATCCGCTCTCCCCACCGAGGAGGAACGCCAACGCTTCCAGAGGTACAAGACGCCGTCAACAGACTCATCTAACAGACTACAGCGCATCATCGTCATCGATCATGACTCACGCTTCACCAACCCAAATCATCCACTAACACTCCTCCTCAATAAATTCTCCCCTCTCGTGGCCCTCTCCACCCAATTAGTCTGGTTGAATGGCGGCTATCAAGCTCTTTTGAACCTGGCTCAACCCGATTGGTCAAACAAATTCTTGAATACAAGCTCTCCCTCCTCCCAAGAACACCAAGACCCATTCATCAAGAACGACCAACTAAAAATGTCTCTCTCATTCCCTCTACCACTCACCGCCTCCCTCCCAACACCCCCCGCACAATCCCTTCCGCCCTCCGGCTCTCATCCACGCAATCCTACTCAGCCTGCCAGCTATTCAAAGAGTAGGCGGGTTCACATGAGTCTCAGCATGCTCTCCCAAGGCAACAACTCCCCGTTCAATAAATCTCCCATATCTCCTAACTCAACCCTCGGAACAAGCACCCCCGCCAGCTATCCCTTAACAAGCTCCAGCCACTCCAACCATCAACCCGCACTCTCTCATCATCAGCATCATCAGCATCATTCCAACCTTCCAAAATCATTATCATCCAAGTCCAACAACTCCTCAATTCTCAACCCCTTCTTTGATAACATCAGGCAGCTAAACGAACGCCTCTCCCTCTCATCATCCCTCCAGAACCTCTCCCCAATCGAACTTCCTCAACTCACCGATCCCCTCCATGACCTCCCACGTCTGCCACCCTTCCTGCGTCGATTACTCCAAGACTCTCCTCTCAAACGAGCCCAAAGACTCGCTCATGAATTCCACGATCTTGAGATGGCCGAACAACATCGTCTAGAGGACGTCATGCGTTGGGAATCCAATCGTTCCGCCGCCCCCCCCTCATCCTATCCCAACTCTTCCCCCTCCATCTCCGCATCACAAACTTCCCTCACTGGTCAACAGCCTCACTCCAAAGCCCAAGAAGGATCTCTTGGTGCCAACCGACATCACCATCCCTTCAGTATCAGCGCTGGTGTTGAACTAGGTTATAAGAACAGGTTTGTCCCTCTCTTTTCTCAGCCCCATTACCCCCTAGGGCCCCACTCTCATATTTTTCTTTCAATTTGATCTAGATACAAAAACATATGGCCTTATGAACATACTAGGATCCGACTACGACCTGGACAAACACGAAGAAACGACACTGATTACATGAATGCCTCCATGATCAGTTTCAGATCCGATGGAGCGCCAACGGAGATGCGATCAACCAAGGTTGATATTCGAAAATACATAGCCACCCAAGGACCATTAACCTCGACCTTTGAGGATTTCTGGTCAGTTGTTGGGCAGGAGGATGTGGGCATAATCATTATGATCACCCGTCGACACGAGGCAGGCCGGGAGAAATGTGCCGACTATCTGCGGAACGGGCAGTATGGCGATATGATCGTCTCGGTCGATCATCGCAACAAGCACGATGGCGGCCCAGGGGGGATCGAGTCAGACGGAGATGAGGAGCGGGACATGGCTAGCGGCTTTTTCGGTTTTCCCAGTGTCCCTCCCCTCGAAGAACAGTCGCCTGTTATTGAGCCACAGCCGAAGTCCACCAACAGGCCCAAGGGCGGTGTCCTGCGCAAGATGGTGCGACTCAGTAGGACCACTCGACCGGACCTTCCAGCGCGCCAGATTGCTCATATCCAGTACAGAGGCTGGCCCGACTTTGACGTACCACCCGCCGCGGAGGAAGTGCTCGATCTCATAGCCGTGTCCCAGCGTGCTGCCGAGGAGATTCAACTACTCAATTCCCGCGCCATCGACGAGTACACGAGGGGTACGCCTGGCGAAGACCCTGCGCAGATCCGTAAAACCGTTGGCTCTGGCGCCGGCCCGGTAATCGTCCATTGCTCGGCTGGTGTGGGAAGGACCGGTAGCTTCATCCTGTTGGATGTCATGATCGAGGTTTTGAAGGCCCAATACGTTACCGCCACCCTTCATTCTTCCTCCCCTCCTCTACCTCATCCTCAATCACCCCAATCGAATAACTGCTCTAGTACACCCAAAGAACGTTCCTCCATTGCTCTCCCCATTGAACAGCAACCCCAGCCACAACCACAAGATAAGCTCAGTCACTCCACTTTGCCCAGGTTCTTGGATAGTCAACTCTGCGATTGTCGTGCTATGATCGCTCCGATCTGGCAGACTTATCCTATCATGGCCGTCGTTAATGAGATGAGGTTCGTCTCTAAGTCCTCGACCTTGACGTTGGTAAACAATTGCTGATATCCGCAGCCCGTTTTCTTGATTATAGGGAACAGAGGATGTCGATGGTTGCCAATTATCGCCAATACGTCTTTCTTCACGAAGTCTTGTTAACATTCATGCTTCAAGTTTCGTGTTGTGTTTTCTCTCTCTCTTTCAGTTAGTTTCACTTATTCTTTTCTTCTTCTTCTTCCTAGGAATTAAATATATCGACTACTACCACTCCCACGATGACGACAACCACGACTACCTCAACAGAGACTGAAACGACGACCTGCAACAATTCGGTGATCGGGACTGAAGGCAAGCTGACGGATTCGCCCGCCCTCAGCGGGTTGTCGACGGCCGAGAACTCCCAGAGGGCCATGTCGCCTATGAACGGCGAAATTGGACGCCAAAGTGTAGTGCAGGAAGGAGATAAACCTTCCACCCACACCGATCGCCCGTCCACGCCTCCCTTCAACCCCGAGCTCGCTCCTAAAAATGACTCCTTCCACCTCCCTCCTCCCCCGCGGCCTTACACGGACTCCTTTTTTTAGCATCGTTTACTGCCCTCCCTTTCTCTTCGCTCTTTCTTCGTCTATTCTTCCCTCTTATGCTTTCTTTCTCTATCTTTCCCAACCCTGTCCCTTCTCACTCTCATATTATATATTCAAACACACATACACACATACTTTTGAATGTCCTCTCTCTCTCTTCCTCAGCCATTTCACTTCCTTTTTTTTTTGTTGTTCGAAAATAGTGTATCTTGATATATGGTTTTTTCTACTCATCTTCGTTGTCTTCGTCCGGCTTTCTCTCCTCCATCTTTTTACAATGATTTTTTTGTGTGGTTGTGTGATTTATAGGCTCAGCCACAAGACTTCTGCTCGTTTGTGGGGGTCTTCCATGACACTTCTTCTTGCCAAGTATTATTTATCTTTATAAATATAGTTATTTTATTTTATTTTATTTTATTTTATTTTTATATTTTGTTCTTTATTGGGGTGGATGGATGGACTGGTTGGTGGGGATGACAGAAGGCATGGAGCAAGCAAGGGGGATACTGTGGATAGGAATAGAGAATAGCACGGTTCATGTAGGGCCTCCATCAGCAAAGTCAAAATGAGGTTTATCCTCTCTCACCAGCCAATTTGGCTGGGAAACCGTGCTGGCATTAACTCACAGATGGCTAAAATTATCCAATGTGAACCATGCTAATGGTGGAGGGTAGGGTTGTTGCATGGATCAGACACCTGATGTTCTTCTCCACAAGGCCAACACCAACAAATTAACCATGTTTGGAGGCTTTCTGTGCTGTGATTGTACCAGCTCTAAAAAAGTGTATGAGAAATGTCAAGTTCAATGTATACACAAGTGTATGGTTCCTGTAGTGTAACTTGTGACATAAGGTTCATTAATGGGTATGTATTCAAGTGATTGAAGGAATCAGAGACTATCACTTTCTGCCTCAACATATTGTAAGAAAAATGAATGAACAAATATGATAAAAAGAAAAGAAAAACATGTGAAATATACATATATACATATATATATATATTATATTCCATAGGAGAAAAGCATGTTAGCAGCTCCTGGAGTCAACAAACAAACAAGAAAACAAATATTCAGAAGTTGATGCTTATAGAAATGTGTGGTATATACATGGATTTGAGTGGTTGCTTATAACACCCAACTTGTCAGCATGAGTGCAGACATCTAATCTTGCATCAGAACATGTTGAGGGGCACCAGGGACAAAAACTGATGACACTGCTGTGAACTCATGTTCTCACTGACAAGAGAACATAGTGATATATTTCAGTGAGGAAAATGAGCATAGAGCACCAGGAAGCAGTTGTGGGCACTAAGTGTCAGGTGAAATGAAGTTCATTCCACCCCTTCAACTCTAAATGCAAAGTCTTGTAACCCCATCATTGTGTTTAAGGTGGACCATCTTCACAATACCTCTGGAATATCAAGAGGTGTTCCTGAATGTCACTTTTCAACTATTGCCATAATTTTTTTTTTCCTGGTGGATGGTACCAGTCAAGATGTAGATATGGTCTACCAGATAGAAGCATATGAGATTTAGAATACAGGTGATTACAACAGAATTAATATCTGCAGAAAATGTTGTTTTAACTATTGTGACTGGTACAGCATCAGTGTAACCTCTTATATCATATCAATATACCTGAAGTTGAATGAGATGTTCACATGTGACATAAACTTTTTGGTTCAAAGCTTGTGCATCAGACATAGCACCATTTCAAGTTTGTTGATATCATGGAGGCATCCTAGGTGTAACATCTCTTTGTCTGGTACAGATGTACCATCATTCTGGCTAGATATGATAGCAGCTCTGGTAGATAATATGTCAGTTTTATCTACTGAAACAAAATGAGATTCTTCCATCTGATTCATGCAGGATTTCATGAGAATCTGATACCAGATCAGGCTGGCTGATCCCATGCTTCAGTTTCAAGATTGAAAATGGCATCCCTACATAACATGAAATCTGATGGTACACTTCTTTTTTGGAAACCAAAGAAATTTACAACACATTTGCTAGAATGATATTAAATGTGTAATATTTTATGCAAAACACATGCAATTTCAAGATTGCTATGAGTGCAAAAATATCTTCAATTATTGTCTTAGGGTGTTTGTTTTTAATTTCATATTGTGTAATGACCCTCACAAAATCACTGGGAACTATCATGAAATCACCTGGAACTATCATATAAACACCTAGAACTATCATGAAAAAAACTGTAAAAATCATGGAATAACCTCAATAGCTCTAATGGACTCAGAAGACAAAACCAAAAAATATACGGAAAACAGATATTTTCATTCTCCTTGCTGTTCTCCTACCAATAACTATCCAGTCTTGATCCAAAAAAATTGGTTATTTCAACTTTTTTTTACACCAGTTATGAACAATCAATACTTCATGGGAATCCCTGCATGTGTGTTGCCATCCTGCAAATCCCATCTTTAAATTCCAAGTCAATATGTGACAAATTATTAAAAGTGGAGGTGGAGCCAGTCTCAAAGGTGATGTCAATCAAAGAGAAGCTGGCCATTTTTCTCTACATTAAAGGTCAAATTCATTCCAAAAGACAAGCTCAAGATGGGTTTCAGAATTCCAGACAAACCATTCCAAATTAATTTATCCACAATCTTCATATCTATGTATTTGTTATTGTTATTTCTCATTTTGTTATTTATTGTAATGTAGTTGAATAGAGTATTTGAACACATACTGGAACTCTTTGTACAGATCCTGGCACAAAAAAAATAGCCCTCTGGTCAATTGTATGCCCAGTAACATTGCTTCTAAAACAAAATTATTTCTGTTTTTTTATCAAATTTCTAGGAACATTGGATGGGGTTCACTTGCTCCTTTACATTGTGAGAATGCCTTTTGGGATGGGTGGCAGTCCTGCAAGGGGTAAAATAACAGAGGTGATATTTAAAGCATTTATGAAGTATTACAACTGATATGGGTGGTTGAAAGACCTCCCCCTCTATTTACTACACAAGATCTAACACAACAAATTATTTATTTTTTGTGGCTGACTAATGATAGAGAAAACTATGTGTAGCAGTCTCTAATCAGACTTAGATCAAAATCTCTTTTATGGAGGTTACAGCAAAATTTTATAGTGGATAAAGAAATGCGTGAGTGGATCATTTTGGAATAAATATGTCAGACTAGTTAAAACTGATGGAAGTGGAATTCTTTTTTTAGATTATGTTTGAGTTGGATGATTATATTGATAAGGAAGAAATTTGTGAGTGGGTGATTTGGAATTAATATTTTAGAATAGTTGAAACTGATTGAAGTGGAATATTTTTTAGAGTATGTTTGAGTTGGATAATGATAGATATGAAGAGTAAAATAGAGAAGTGAGTTGTGTTTTATGAGTTTTTTTTTCCATGTATATCCAAGGGAAACAGATGCTAATATGAAGGTGGACTATTCAGGTTTTATATCCCCTTCCTTAACCTTTATTCAAGAGGGATAACTGTTATAAAGGTATGAAAGGCTTTTACTATGATGTAATAAAATTCTAAATAAATTCCACTGAATCATACTAGGTAAGGGGTCCCACTGAGTAACTGGGGCTTAGAGTATCTATAGGGAAAAATATGGAAAAATGTTTCTAAAACTATGGGAATATGGGGTCAAAACTTGATCCTTCATCTTATTTGATACTTGAAACCTAATTAGACAACCAGAATGTGCCTTCCAAAAGAGCTGCCACTTACCAGGATGAAAAGGTCTTCCTATCTCAGAATTTCCTGGTAGCATATGATTTAAACATCAAGATAAATTACCTGCCATTCAGATGGGAGGGAGCTGCACACAACCCTAGATTACTGGATCATGGACAATTGCTCAATTTTTTTTTTTTTTTTTTTTTTTTTGATTCCACATGGCCAATTCTTGATACAGGATTGACTGGAGAATATTGGTTCCTTACTGGGGTACACAATATAACTTGAAAGAGCAAGACACTGCCACTGAAAAAAAATAAGATTATTTGCAGATGTTTCAAGTCACATTATATTTATTATATTTTATTTACAATGGTGGTCCACCATTCTTTTTGTCCAAAAAGGTTTAGAATAGCAGCAATTTTTTCCTGCCAATCCTCTAGTTTTATTGTCTCAAAAGAGACACAAGTCTACAGCACTAGTAGTGGTAATGTTCCACTCAAAATCATTGTAGAGCAGCTTAGCAAGGCTTTTTTTTGATTTCATCCGTTAGAATTAGTGCCAATGTTCTAAAATCTGTGAACAAAGTTTTTAGCTGTTAGCTACACAATGCTAATGGTAGCATTAGTCTAGTGGAATGTTTCCACTTGTAGATGAGTCCATATTTGGAGTAACTGCTGAAGCCCATGCTTGAATTTGGAGGACTTGCTGTCCAGCTGCTTGAGCTGCATGACTGGTTGCACCAGCTGCTGGACAGCAAAGCTGACCCAAATATGATTTCTAGCTTTTGAAATTAAGGGAATGGAGTGCCCTGAAATTTTCTTGTGTGGCAATGTGATTGATGGAAACATGAATGATATGGTCCATGGAGCATAATTGACTTCAATGAAATGTAATTATTGAAATTAATGTAAATGTACCAATAAAAACATCTCTCCCAAACTGCATCTGAGGCAGTATCTTTGAAGCTGATCTCATCCCAGCTAAGTCCACTTGCTTCTTTTAAGTAAAGAAATATACAATAATCTTGCTTGAATCGCTTCCTAAGTTTGAATTTCAACTTATTCAAATCCAAAACTGGCTCAACCTCAATGAAATGGTTGAAAATCTGTTGGGAAACAGTTCAATGAGAGCTTGTTTTAAAGCCAGATTGTGCTGCTTGATCATGTGCTTGGTTGCAAACCAGTTACCAGTATACATTCAAATCAGGCCTGGGGCTCCAGTGTTTTTTTTTCTTTTGTTCCCTGTTCATATGATCCAGTGGGCATGGAGGGCTGGGATGATGGTGGTTGCTTTCTGGGAGGAAGTGGGCAACAAGGACAGATGTAGAAGTTGTGTTGAGGGCACATAGGTGGTGGTTTTTCAGTGGGTAAACCAGGGTCCTTCAGGATCTGCCTATGCATTTTTCAAGTGTAATAATCTGGCAAGGATGATTTTGGATTATTATTATATTACAAGTTTGGCCAAAAGCTTCATGATTAAAATTTGAAAAAAAAAAAAAAAAAAAAAATCATATTAGGCTAACAAACATGGCCTTAGAATCATAGCAAATATTAACAATCTGGACACTCTAATATTCTTCATCCTGATATTGACTTTTGTTATTCTGCAGTTTACACAAAAAATGTGGGACATTAAATCAAATTAAAGGTTCCCAAATGAATCTTTTGAATAATGAGGTATGATTTTGATTTGCATAGAAAGAGCCTGGTTTATTTGATATAAATATGCGTGTTAACATTGCCTGTGATCAGATTCAGGCAACTTTATCCATTGCCATAGATTGCAATGCAACACACCTTGGTTCTAGAATTCCTGTGCCCATGGGTAAGTGAGGGACTCAGCCCTTACACAAAGTTTCATAATTACAGTGGCGGAGGCAATCTTCAGCACAGATTTGGCGCTATGGAAGTGTGGTACCAAGTGATTCATACAAGACAAGCTGGTCACTCCAATTGGCAAAGTCATATAAGGCCTCAATCCTTTTAATCTCTGGTAAGTGCTCAGAAATAACCTTCTTCAATTTCTCCCACATTGGTGGGAGGCGGCTAGACCATGTTGGAATAGGGTGAAGTGGAACGACACAGTAAAACTGCAGGCCAAGTTCAGGATTGAGTCGACGCTCTTGTTGAAGGATGTAATGAAGATTGGGATTGGTCATACTGTTTGAAACGGACATTGTAAGCAGTATAGAACAAAGGTGTGCGTCTTTGTTCTATACCCTTTAAATTCTGTAGGATCGGCTCAATCTGACCTGCCCGGCCGACTGAAACGTGACGATCATGAGCACTAAGGAGGTCCCATTACAGGAGGCGTGCAGCTCATTCAGCAAATATGTACCCGCAGATGTGGTCATGCTGAATCAAATCAGATGGAATCACATCTGCTCCTTTGGTCTGGCCCAGGTTTGCAGCGGGTAATCTTAGCATGAAGGTCGTTTAACATTGGTCGACTTACAAATACGAATGGAGAAGGAATCAGGCTGAGGAAATTGTCAGGGAAAAAGAGAACAAGAAACCCGAGAGCACACAAAGCCACCGAGCTGGCGGTCTTCGCAGATGTTCACTGTGACACATTCTGTGGCGCTAGAGAAGCAACATAGGCAATAGCAAACAAGGCCGTAAGTGTGACTGGCAACATCCCTGAATTCACAAACTCACGCCTGTGAGTTGTTGCTACACTTTGCGGTTGCCGATATACTGATTCGATCAAGGGCCGGAGCCATGCATCAAACAACCGACGGTTCATCTTCAGTCAAATTTCGCTCGCCTTAAACTCCCGGCGATAACTTTAGACAGGGTCAAGAATCTTAAATCACGAAATGATGAATTCGGTGCAGCACCTAGGGTGGTACTGCACCCTCAAACTTTATTAAAATTTCTTCCTTTGTTTGCCTGTGTTTCTGTCTCAAAGTACCAGGCTTTAATGGTTTGCTGACAGGCTGAAGCCACCCAGATCACGGATGGGGTTGTTGTACTCAAAGAAGAAACCGTTCGAGTTGTTGTTAAACTTGATTTTCTTTTGGCGAAACGATTTTCGGAGCTTCTTGAATATTTGTGACTGCACTCGTCTAGTTGACGGCAGACTGGACAGGCCCTCGAAGCAGTTATAATCCCCTCAGTCCCTGAAGTCAAAGTGCTTCTGATTGTGATTATTTCAAACAGAAAGCCTCCAGTTGTTGACCGAGCAACACATACGACTATGGTTTATTTCAATGTGCTACCATCCCTTGGAGTGTTGATAATTTGTAGCCTCAGTCTTACAGCGTCTACTAGTACACCGTTAAACGCTTGTTCCCCTACTGATGAACGAAGTAACACCATTACGAAAACCCACGCGTCTTTCAGCGATTGTCTTCTGTCCGAGCTTGGCCGTTTGAATTCGTTTTCCTCCAAAGTCGTTCTGCCAGGAGATATATCCTATCCGCTTTCTACCCTCACCTACAACCTGGCCATCCAACACAATTCATCAGCTATTGTCTACGTGTCCACCGCGAACGATGTGTCGAAAGCCATTCAATGCGCTTCCAGTTTCAGAGTACCTGTAGTTTCTCGATCTGGTGGCCATTCCTATGCTAGCTTTAGTTCATCTCCACATGGCTTGATAATAGATGTCACCAATCTGAAAGATTTCTCATTCGAAACAAATCGTGTCGGAACAGTTGGCGAATTGGTAACTTTCGGCGCTGGATTACGGTTAGGTGACTTAGACATGGCACTCCAACCACACGAACGAGCAATACCTCATGGCGTATCCCCCTACATTGGTGGGTAATTATTTTTTCAAGTGCGAATAGGATAAATTTTAACTCGCCCGCTTCCTCCTCATTCGTCTATCTAGGTGTAGCGGGCCATGCAACGTGCGGTGGATTTGGAACTGCATCAAGAATGTGGGGACTGTTTTCAGATCACGTTGTCGAATTGGAGGTGGTGATTGCCAATGGAACTATCTTGAAAGCATCCGAGAATACCAACCCGGACTTATTCTTTGTAAGGATTCTACCGTCATATGTTCATCTATATCCTCAACTTGGCTCAGCTCGAGGTTAATTGAAGATCAAAATCGGAATGTAAACCATCTACATATTTTCAATAGGCAATGAGGGGGGCAGGGCCGTCGTTTGGAATCATTACTTCGTTGACACTCAGAACCCGTCAAGCCCCCAGAAATGTGATCCTTTTCGAGATGAACTATCGGTTCCCTAACTCGGATGTGGCCGCCGCGACTCTTAACCATTTCCAAAGTTGGGGTCTTAAATCTGCTCCGTCTCAGTTGAACATACGGTGGTCGGTCCAACTCAACCATGGAGCCAACAGTCCAAAGGGTGTCGACCTTGACTGGAAGCTCCAAGGCACCTTTTTAGGTCACATTGCGCGATTCAATAGAACGATCAATAAACTAACCAAGGACTTCAAAGTGAAGGGTGAGCTCGTCAAGCTGGAGCGCTTAGATTGGGTAGAGAGCATTCAGGCCCTCGGAGGCGATAGAGCCTTGAGCTCAGAGGGAATTAATCCTAGTACCTATGTGCGTAAATTCCCTCTGGACCTTGCCTTGTGATTACCGGGTGTGGCATCTGCTCCTTTTCTTATTTACCATTTATCAAAACATTAAATTCTTCTTAATAAACAAAACGTTCAGGCTGAATGGTTGCAGTCATTGATTTGCTTTTCTTTTCCTTCACTTTTACATTATTTTACTTTGCTACTTTTTATTCGATCAACTACCAAGAACGCAAGTTTTTACGCGAAATCGTTCATCGTTAGAGATGTCAGTCCCCTTACTTACTATGAATGGACAAAATTCACCAAGAAACTCTACGGGATAGCATCGGGCATCCAGAAATCGCAACGATTGGACTGGTTTCTAGAAATCGATTTGATTGGTGGCCGCTACCAAGGACAGGAAACGGGTGTGAGAGGCTTACACAGTACAACAACCTCTTTCGGGCCACGAGACGCCCTCTTACTATTCCAAATGGGAGGCTATGGTCCCAAGGGCGCGATGTTGTATCATGACGGGCTGATGGAGTCGATAAGAGTAACTTCGGAGGAGATTTATTCCTCGCTTGGAGGTGGAAGAAAAGAATTGACTGGGTTCAACTGTTACGTCGAGTAAGCTCGAGTCTGCTACATCTTCAAAACGTCTAAGCAGCTAAGAAGTATCATGTCTTATTGTGCTTTCCAGTTCTGAGTTTTCAGCTGACAGGGCTCACCGGGAATACTTCGGTCAAACGAATACCGCAATCCTAAAGAACCTCAAGAAAGTGTGGGATCCTTCTCGTGTTTTTAATCACCCCCATAGCTTCTGAAATCACCACTCTTTCCACTGGAAATTACATATACTTCAACTCGCACATCTGAGAGAAATATTTGGTTTATCAACCGTCAAGTGGTTTAGTGATAGCATCTACTTAACATCTCTGAAATACTAAAATTTAATAATGATAAATGCTTGCCTTGAAACA
>SMGU01008035.1:0-12007 GCA_004348175.1 Puccinia novopanici
GGCAAAAAAAAAAAAAAAAAACAGAAAAATTATCCAAGGTTTTCTGAGAAGTACAATATACATATAAACAGTTTTGCAACACCTGAATTTATGTTATTCAAAATTTGGACATAAAATCATAAAAGGAATTTCACATAAAATTTTCTTGCAGTGAACTGTCACAAGATATACAATCTTGTTGAAAATCCCCTGCCAAAAAAATGAAACTATGCCATTATGCATGATTTTACTTGTGAATTTTGAATATCATAATTGCTTACTCTCTGCCCAACAATCAAGCATCAGAGGCCCATTCACCAGTCCCCACTCAACAGCTGTTGAGATATGATGCCCGTATGGCAGTGATTTGATGCTTGTATTGAGTCTATGCTTCTATCAAGCAGACCATCTCTCCTTTATTACCGGCTCATCATTTCAGCTGCTCTTTCCTCAATGAATAATAAACCAACCATTCTCACACTTAAGTCAAATCTTGTGAGTTACCAGCAGATCCTTATTTTCAGTCCCTGCTGTCCCTCAACAACAGCCATCCCATGATCACATCCATACTTTCCATCATGCTCATCACCCGGATAGGCTAGCAATGGCATATACTTGTGTTGGAAATACACACTCGTGAAATCTCACCTTTCACAGGTTTCATCCCGCGCTTCCCAACTCAAATTCTCTCCTCTTCAAACTCAACCCCATCAATTCAGATCAGATCCTCGAACTCATCCTTCAACTTCAACTCCTCACCTCTCAATCTCAACAAACTCATCAATTCCTCTTTATTCCTTCTGTCTTCTTCATATCTCTTCCTTTTCTTTCTTCTCTTTTATCTCTTTGTCTTTTCTTTCACTGTCCTGTCCTTTGTCTGGTGAGACTGTTCCGCTCAACTCTTGTCAACTCTATCAACAGCTAACCCTTTCTCATCTTGCTCAGACCTCAAGTCCACTGTCTTCCACTCTCTCATTCCTGTCTGATCTCTTCTTCATGCTCCTGTCTCCTCAAAAGTTTGTTGATCTTTTTTCTTCTTCTTCATCTTTTTATATTTCTTTGATTCTGATCCTGTTTCTTTGTTTAGACCATTCTGGCTTTAGTTCGTAATCAATCTCAAAATTCCAGTTCTTTTACGGTTAAAAGCGCTCTCCCGGAACCGGTACGAACGGACGATCTCGTAGAGCCAGGATGGCGGACGCAGGAGCGGGTGCAGTACCCCGAGTCGCGGCGATACCACGTGCCGAAGTGGATCGACCTAGCGATATCAGCAGGAATGACGGGTTTCGGCAAGCTATGCTTAAGACGGCGCTTGACACGACCCCGCAATTAACGGAGGAGAACTACTCCGTGTGGAAGGACAAGATGTCGGGACTGCTTGAGCTCCGGGGCGTTCTCGATGCATTAGAATCACCAACAACTCAACTATCAAAAGACGAAAATGCTGAGCTCAAGCTGCTCCTTATCTCGAAAATGGACTCGGTGACACATAATAATGTGATCAACTCGGACAATCAAGATTCAGCAAAGGAAATGTGGCGGTCAATCAAAGAAAGATTCGCTTCATCTCAATCTTCGAATAGGGCGCGTATCTTCAACGACTTCCTCTACCTCACGTTCAAGGAAGACGCCATCGAATCTTTCATCACAGAGGTTAGAATAGCCATCAAGAAAATGATTGACGTCGGTATCGACTTGCCACAGGACATACTCGCCTACCTCGTTCTTTTCAAATTCCCGGCCTCGCTTCATCTACTTAAGAGGCAAATCATGCACTCTGATAAAGATCTCAAGGTCGAATTTGTCTGCAATCATCTCACGCAGTTCAACAATGAATCTAAGGCCGAAACTAGAGACACGACCAACAATGAAGCTGCTCTGTACACTGGGAAGAACAAGAAATTCAATCGGTCGATGAAAAACGCTAAGTCGAATCAATCCTCCAAGGGTGCTAGGTGCACGGAAGGCTTCCACAATCCAAAGCAAGATTCAAACCACAACAGTAACTCCTGCTGGCACCTACACCCCGACAAAGCGCCTGACTGGTGGCGAGAAAATCAAGACAATTGGAAGAACAACAGAGACAAGAACCAAGTGAACTATTACATGTCGCTTGTCACTCTCTGGATAAACCATGGCAACACCAACTCTAGGCTGATACTCGACAGCGGCGCCTCTGCTCATATCTTCAATGACAGTCGTTACTTCTTGAAGTTGGAATTGAAAGATCTCGACTCGATCAAAACTGGCAAAGAAGGCGCAACGATGCCTATCAAGGGGATTGGCGAAGTTACTCTCCGCTGGAACGACCGAGTAATCACTCTCAAGGACTGTCTGTTTGTACCAGACATTGTCATCAATCTCATTAGTCCGGGATGCCTAGACTCAAAGGGCTGCGCCGTATCTTCCTCGAATGGCCGATTCATCGTGAAAAGAGGCTCGAAAATCATCCTCAAGGGTTCTGTCACTGGTAATCTCTACACGGTAGATGAACCCAATGCCGTAGGAGCGGATCACTCCAACAATCAGACTGCTCTAGTGTCCCTTCAGGAGATACATGAAAGTTTTGGACATGCATCAATCAGCCGGCTTGGTTGTCTAATTCCCAAGACTTTCTCAGCCTCAGACAAATCGGCGTTTGAATGCAAATCGTGTGCGTTATCAAAAATCACAAAACAACCCTTCAAAGGGATTTCCACTTCGGCCTCAAAGCCTTTTGAGAAGGTTCATTTAGATCTGATTGGCCCGATCGATCCGGAGTCGAGAGAACATCATCGCTTCATTTTGACGGTCGTTGACAACTACACCGGCTATCTCGCAGGCTTTCCTTTGCAAAGGAAGGATGATACGACGGACGCCTTAATCAACCTTCTTGAAAACGAAAACAAACGCCTTGGCTACTACCCAAACTGGGTTTGCTCCGATGGAGGAGGAGAGTTCGTCAACAAGAGGTTAGTCGACTTCCTGGGCAGCCACAACATCCGGAGACTGATATCAGAACCCTACCATCCGGAACATAATGGTAGAGCCGAGCGTGCAAATCGTACAATCGTCGAGTCGATTCGAGCAACCTTCAATTCGTCGGGAGTCAGAAAAATGCTGTGGCCAGACCTACTCAAATCGTGCTGCTTAATGCTCAATCAGATTCCACGCAAGGGGGAGGATGAATCGCCTTGGAAGAAGATGCATGGAAAGGAACTACCCCTTGGATTCATAAAACCAATTGGAACTCCGGCCGTCTTTGTGAATCAGCGTAGGGTGAAGGGTAGAAAGTTTCATGAGAAGGGCGAAGAGGGTACTCTCGTGGGTTTTGATCCACTGCTCCTCTCATATCGCATCTTAAGTAAATCAGGAGTTGTTGTTAAATCCAAACATGTTCGCTTTCTGAAAAAGCCTGATCAGGTTTCAAGCGAAGGGAGCTCGGACGACGACTTTGGTGAAATCCCTGCAAGAATGCCTCAAGTCACTCAAGTACCTCATCAAGAACAATCCCAAAATTCCGAGTCATTGAATGGCGAGGAGAAAGACACATCTGAGGATCAATTCAACAACTCGGATGACTCAAATGACGAAGAAATTCAAAAATCACTCATACCTCCAAACGATTCAACTTCTCAAACACCAGAACCAGAACTTCCTCAACCTAGAAAATTGAGAGACCGATCCCTCATCAAGCCTCCTGTACGCTACGGCTTTCATCACTACTATGAGCCGAGAACTATCGAGTCTGCCATCAGATGCACCGAATCATCTCTCTGGGTTGAAGCAATTGACAACGAAATCGATTCTATTGAACGTCATGAAGTATGGGAAAACTACTATTAAGAACCGGCAAACCCACTCAATACGACCTGGGTGTTTAAAATCAAAGAAAATTCCCACGGAGAACCGGTGAAATTCAAATCCCGTCTCTGTGTACAGGGCTTCAACCAAATACAAGGCACTGACTTTGTTGAAACATACACTCCCACCGGCAAACCATCAACTCTCCGACTTCTTCTACTGTACGCTGTCTCCAAATCACTAGACATCCTTCAATTTGACGTGCAGGGAGCCTTCTTGCATGCTCCACTCAGCGAGGATGTCTTCATTCATACTCCGAAAGGCTGCAAAAGGACTTCACCATACCTCAAACTCAAAAAAGCCCTTTATGGGCTTCGCCAGGCTCCGAAAAACTGGTATGAAACACTCACCAGCTGGCTAGAGTCCATCGGATTTCACGAATCTACCTGCGATCCTTGTCTGTACGTCTGCAACGACAACACATCATTCATATTTTTCCATGTGGACGATCTTGTTCTTGTCGGCTCAGGAAACGACTTTAGAACCAAATTCACAGAACGTTTCAGCAACTCCGCTTGCCATCCACCCAACACACTACTAGGCATGAAGTTTGAAAGAGAAGGTGACAAGATTTTCCTAACTCAGCCCAAGCACATTGACCACGGCCTAGAAGAACTAGGACTCACAAACTGCAAACCCAGTTCAACTCCTCTCACTCCTAACTCTCAACTTCGCGAAGCCTCATATGAAGATCATGATAAATTCAAGAAACTGAACATTAACTATCGTTCTGCGATAGGTCTGATGAACTACATAGCAGCCAACACTCGTCCTGACCTCAGTTTCGCGGTATCTAGCCTTGCAAGATACTCTATCAAACCTGGTCTCACTCATTGGAAGGAAGTCAAGAAGGTGTGGCAGTACATCAAACGCACTCGAAACCTTAAGTTCACCATCCAACCCCTCAAACGTACAGAATTCCTCACCATCTATAGTGATGCGACTTGGGGAGACGATCCAGACACTAGAACTTCTCAGAGCGGCTATCTTTGCTATCTTTTTGGATCACTCATCTCTTGGAACAGCTGCCGACAACGCAACATCACCTACTCTTCGACTGAAGCTGAATTGAATCCCTTAGTCGAGTCATTCCACGAAGGCCTCTGGTTGAAGGCACTCATCAATGAAATGTGGGGACTCGAACTGCAGGCTGCTGATCACTTAATAGATGATGTCGATCTCAATGAACAACTCACCATGGACGATGCATCGTTCAAAGACCGCTTCTGTACCAATCACCTTATCGATAACAAGGGCCTGAATGAAAAGTTGAAGAAGTTTGGCTCAAACTCAAAAACTCGTCACATCGATCTTCGAACCAAAGGTATCCGACAAGAAATCAAATCAAATAAAATCAAAATCACTTTAATCAAGACTCAAGACATGATCGCCGACTCACTCACCAAACCGACCTCCATCGAACCGCTGAGAAACCTGATCAAGACAGTCGACCCCTCCTTCATCCAATCGCTTTGAACCGCCTCACCAGCCACGAGGAGTGTTGGAAATACACACTCGTGAAATCTCACCTTTCACAGGTTTCATCCCGCACTTCCCAACTCAAATTCTCTCCTCTTCAAACTCAACCCCATCAATTCAGATCAGATCCTCGAACTCATCCTTCAACTTCAACTCCTCACCTCTCAATCTCAACAAACTCATCAATTCCTCTTTATTCCTTCTGTCTTCTTCATATCTCTTCCTTTTCTTTCTTCTCTTTTATCTCTTTGTCTTTTCTTTCACTGTCCTGTCCTTTGTCTGGTGAGACTGTTCCGCTCAACTCTTGTCAACTCTATCAACAGCTAACCCTTTCTCATCTTGCTCAGACCTCAAGTCCACTGTCTTCCACTCTCTCATTCCTGTCTGATCTCTTCTTCATGCTCCTTTCTCCTCAAAAGTTTGTTGATCTTTTTTCTTCTTCTTCATCTTTTTATATTTCTTTGATTCTGATCCTGTTTCTTTGTTTAGACCATTCTGGCTTTAGTTCGTAATCAATCTCAAAATTCCAGTTCTTTTAACTTGACTTACACCTGGTTAGTTATCCTGTTTCTCAACCACACATCTTGTAAAAACAAAGGTTTACAAATATTCATTGTACTCAAGCTCCAAAAACCAAAAAAAAAAAAGCTAGCATGTAAAAAAAACATGTCAGTTATAGTAATACTTTTAATTCAACTTGCTTTTCATCTTGATGACTCTTCCAGCATTGTTGTTGTCTGGCACTTGGGTGAATATGGAGGCAAGCTGGCCCCACACACACTAGTATTGGAATTTTCAAGAAGCAAAAAAACCACCACCACAAAAAAGAAAAAGTCAAACAAGAACACAGAACAAAGAACAAACAAGCAAACGAAAATGTACAATAGTTTGTTTTGGGAGGTGATATTTAAATAGAAACTGTGATACAATGTCTCCATATTGAAAAAAAGAAAAACCAAGCAATAATAGGGACGCAAGTATTTAGCTGGAAAAGAACAAGATGTAGATTGGAGGCGGGTCTATAATGTGTTCATATATTGAAATTGATTAAATTCTTGATATAGTATACGCTATCGAAAGCCCAAATAATAGATATGATTAGGTAAAAGTGAACAAGATAGTAAGATCCGCCGAACTCCACAACCATCAAAAGATTACAAGAAACGCAAAAAAAAAAAAAAGATAATGGATCAAGAGAGGAGGGGATTTAGACGATGATACAATCTTCCTTCCCTTTTTTGCTTTCGCCTATTGCAGAGAGACCGGTCTCAGCAGGAGAAGCACGTCTGGAGACGGGCTGGCTAGGACCGCGCCCGGCAGCAAGACTCATGTGTTTCTTGTTTTTGCTAGCAGTCACACTAATGTTGTGCGTCTTGGGGTTATTGCTGTCCTTGTTGGCTTCCTCAATAGATACCACACCGCCCGCCCCGTTCTTCAACCGCTCCTTGGCTCGCTTATCACCGTGTTCCGCAGCGCTCTGAAACCAACGTTGCGCCTCCCGTTCATCCCGAGTGGTTCCCACGCCAACCTGCCCACACGAGGAAAAAAAAAGCTAATTAGTATCGTTCTATAACTTGTGTGGAACGACAAAAGAATTTTACCTCGGTAAAGTATCCAACTGCGTATTCGGCTTTAGCCAAGCCAGCTTCTGCAGCTTTCTTGGCCCACAAGTAAGCCTCGGTATCAGATTGAGGCAAAACACCAGGAGAGCCGACGAGATACCAAGCGGTAAGGGCAAAACAGGCTTCTTTATGATTCTGTTGAGCAGCGATATCTATTGATGGAGCGAGTCAGAATATCAACACCAAGGGCCATTAGATGAAGGGGCGTAGTAGAGCTCAACTGTAGTAATGGATGCTCAACGCTGCATCCTGAGGACAGCCCATTCTCCCATACTCGTAACATTCGCCCAACTTGTATGCGCTCGGGGCATAACCCAACTCCGCTGCCCGAGCTAGAAGTTCAACCGCATAATCGTAGTCGACAAAGACGACATGTTCCAAGCCACGTTCGTGTAACAGCGCAAGCTCGTGTAGAGGATTAGGATGTGCCGAGTCGGCCAACTACAAAGAAAAGGGGTCAGCACTGAAGATTTTGTGTTGACCGAATTAAGCAGACTTACTTCTGCCGCTCGTTTCAACCATTTCACACCGTCTTTGGGTTTTCTTGGCTGACCCAAATCACCATTCAGATCAGCTAGCCCGAGCCGATACATGGCCAAAGGATGCTGGGCAATTGCAGCTTTGCTGTGTAGGAACAAACCCGCGGGGATGTCAGTCAGACAAAATGGCGCGCAGGTTTAACAATCATGGAGGCGAGCCAACTTACCGATAAAATTGGAGAGCCTTATCCCTTTCTTTACGAGTTCCCCAACCAAACTCACAACACTGCCCGGCCCGGTACATAGCTTCGACATGGCCGTGTTTTGCAGCCAAGACGAACAGTGGGAAGGCACGCTCGTAATCTTGCTTGGAACCCTTTCGCGCCATGTCACTGGAGAGATCGGTGCCAGGCCCGCCGGTACCAAGCTGTTGAAGACCAACAGACGATATACCACCCCCGGTGCCAATAGCTTTGGTGTAACAATCAGCCAACAAGAATTGAGATTGGACGTGACCTCGATTGGATAATTTTTGGAGAAGGAATAGTGCTTCCTGAGTCAGTGAAGCCTTTTCCTTCTCTCTTTCACTGTTATTTGTTGTTGAAAATAAGATAAATCAATAAAATTAGACAGGAGGATTAATAGATGGATATGTGCAGCATGCAGGAGAACTTACGTGTTGGTACATCCAGGTGATGATGATTTGGGAGAAGGAGCTAGAATAGATTTGCGCCTTTGGCCATCGAGAGAATCAGCTTGACCATCGGCGGATTTACTGAGGAAGGAAGGAAAATGAGTACAGTTTCATGTTGCTTGTGATCAAAAGGTAAAAAAAAAAAAGAGAGAGATTTACCAATCCTCGTCATCTTCGTTGTTCATCTCTTTGACCAAGTCCATTAGGAAACATCCAAATTCAAACATCACCTCAGGATCGTTAGTTTTTTTGGCATTGTTTCGATAGAGTTCGAGTGCTGAAATTGATCAAGACAGGCAGCTTTAGTAATATGAATAACGACGAGCATCCAAGGTGACAAACTTTTGGCATGGTTCAAGAGTTTCGCCTTGTTGCCAGGTTTGAGATGGCTATGATCGAGTAAGGGGCCAGCGGAGAGAGTGTTGGGGTTATTGGGGTCGAGTCCAACGCCCTCTTGTGGATGAGGGATGGAGCTGAGTCTGCTAGATTGTCGACGTTGGCTGGATGGGGCGAGGGATTGAGAATTGATGTGACGAGTGCGATGCTGGTCGGTTGAATCAGGTGGTAGACTGGATGCAGGGCTGTTGGTGCCACTTGATCTGAAATTGGGGCTTGTATGGCCTTGTGATCGTTCTGGGTTAGGATCGACTTGAATGCCGTAAAATGAGGATGGACGCAGGTTGGGGTCGTCAGTGGGATGGGCTGGGACGGGTTGGTTTAAATCGAGTGGCTGAAGATGGGCATCTGGATGAAGGTGAGTATTGCTGATGGGATGAGAAGATTGTTCGATTGTGTCGATCCCGAAAAAAGAATCCGTCCTGATACGAGGGCGAGATTGTTGCTGTTGTTGCTGTTGCTGTTGCTGTTGTTGTTGTTGTTGTTGTTGTTGTTGGGATTTGGAGTGGTTTGAGATGTGGGATGATTGGGATGATGAGGATGAGGATGGCATGTTGGGATTGTCTTGATGAGAGAAGATCAGGGGTCTGTTTCGTTGGGGAGCTTGAGCTTGTGGGGAGGTGGGTGAAGGGTAAGTGGTAGTGGCTTGCGGTTGAGCGCGAGGCCCGTTGGGAGTGATGACTGGAAGAGGAAGAGCGACAAGGTCAGCTGATTCAGATCAAGGGGCGGTGGTTGGCAGTGGGGTTGCTTACTGTTGGGTGGCTTGGGTAAGTGTTCTTGTTGCTGTTGACCGGACGACATGGTGGTTGCGGACAGTTTTTGGGTGGGCGGTTGAAAGTGGGGAAGAGGAAATGGCTTATATGTGTTGATGCGAGCAATGCAATTTGTCTGACTCAGCCGTTACTTTCTTCAAATCTTCTCTCTCTCGGAGTTCCAGGCCGTTCTGCAGTTCCCCCCGCCGGATCAGTCGCACTGAATTAATTTGTAAAATCTTAGATAGTTATTACTAGATCAGCCTCAAGGAGTAAAAGAAAACCGTTGGGCGAATTGCGTATAAATGATGTCAGCCAAGGCGTACAAAGTTTCTCGTTATAAAGCCATCCAGCAATGCGGCAGCCCGTCTCTCCAGCTTCCCAGAGCAGATCCGCCTCCCTGTGAAAACAGACTTCAATCACCAAGCGACATCACTATAACAAGCCCCGTCTTCACACACACACACACACCCATCTTTTTTTTATATATCTTTTTCACAATGTTGCAGTACTGCTAGCACCTCAAGAAGCACAACCGGCCGCACTCTATCGCATCTCGGTGTTGGCTAAATAGAATTGCAATTGCATTGCCGCATTCAACCCAAATCACAGAGCAAAACAAAATACGAACTGCTTCCTTGACATACTAAGTTTTGAGCTCAGCGCGCATCCCCAAGACCGCCGAAAGCTTACACACAAGCCATGGCAACCATATTTATTTGCTTACCTGCCTCGGGAACAACAGTGATCCAGATCAACCGGTCCAAAGAAATGCAGTCCTTTTCTTCTCAGATTGGCCCGAGGCGCTGGGGCTCGCTATTGGCTAATGTGTAGAAGACTGACTGGGGCATGTCGCCCGACCGGCCAAAGCTGATAGCCAAAGATACGACGGCCCCAGTCATTCAGTCTATAAAGACATTCCGCCGGAATGGTATTAAATGACCGATATGCCGGTCAGATAGAGAGGAAGGAAGGTCGTACCCCAAGAGCTTTTGCGGCCATGGCCTGCCTCAGTGTATAATACGCATGGAAACCATGACACGGCAGTACAATCCTCATAATTATGTCATCATCTGAACCCTAATCTTGCTGCTGCGCGCCAAGATTATGACAGTCTGGGCCACGCCGGGCTTTCTCCTTTCCTTCATCGAGTTGGAAACCATGTCCGAATCGATCTGATCTGCACCGTAAATCTGTTTCGACAGGGAAATCAATCATTTACATATTCAATATTTGTGTATCATCCAGATAGTTGGAGACCGAGTCCATGTGGGAGGACTGAGCTACTTTATCTTCCTATACGACTGTGAATCTCATTATATAGAGAGAATAAGATCGTCAAGAAGTTTTAAATTTCAATACTCCTATACCTATTCCGCTTGGCCCTGGGTGATGATAAAAATCATAGTTTAGGATTGACAAGAGTCACTTTTCTTTTTATAAATGTTGTAGATTTGAGATTCTTATGTTTTGAAGTAATAGTTAAAATACTAAGACAATCAGATAATAGAAAGAAAATAGGAAGGGAGAATCAGAAACATGGGAAACAACCTATATGACAACACTATGAAAATCAAAATGAAAGAAAGATCATGACAACATCAAAGTCATACTAATGTGCATGACACATTACAAAATAGCCTCACCATGTACTCACAATTCTCCCCTTCTTGCCTTACAATTTATTTGATTTCTTTTTCTTGCCCTGATGTTATTGGTGTGTTAATCTAAATTTTTCTGTGTACCCCTGTAACTGAATTGGTAAGTGCTCCTGAGATATCCAAGTATCATTTCCTACTGTTGAATCTTTCCAACTTACTCATATGCATCTCATCTCACCTTCCTTACATCCAACATATCCTTTATGTTCTTCCATTCTACAGCTTCCTTATCTGTGTGTAGTATTTCTCTTTGATCCAATCCATCATGTTCCTGTTGAGCATACTATCTGATCTTTAATACTTGACAATCAAAGAGACATTAAGCACCAGATGTAATTTGGAATAGTTTCTTGCTATATCTAACTTCAATATCTAACTTCACATGATTCTTACCTATCATTCCCATTACCGTCAACGGTGTTCTTACCTACTCTTCCCATTGGGAATTGGGCCTTCTTGATTGTATAAACTTCCACACCAATGAAGCTTCTTCTCCTTCCTCATATATTGGTGCTTCTTTCCTTCCCATATTATAATAAATTTCCTTAAAACAAATTGCTTGTTCTAAACATTCTATTGAAGTCTCTTGCATCAGTTGTAACTGCAGGATGAAATCATCCAACTCAACACCTTCCCGTTGACTTCACCAAAATGTTGAACTTGGGATGATGTTTGTATGTGAAAAAAGGCAAAAAAAATTAGACTTGCAGAATCTAAATTATCAATTGAGAATTCTACCATATCTAAACACTTATTACAATTTTTGCAGTAATAAGAGGTGCAGAAATGCCTTAAATAATCTTCAAGTATTTGATTCATATGTTCCATTTGTGGATGATAAGCTGTCAATCACTTGGACTGCTGTATATTCAAAGAGTTCATCAATGCTTTCCAAAAACTACTCACAAAATTTGTTCCCCTGTCCAACACAATCTTATCAGGCAAACCATGTAATCAAGAAATATGCTTCCTAAAGAAATTAGCTAAAGTTTCAGACAACACAACCTCCTTGCATGGTATGAAAGGAGTCAGTTTGCTTAACAAATAAATCACTAATAGAGTCCTGTCCTCTGGACAAAGGCAATTTAGTGATCATATCCAT